>ML825718.1:35136-64841 GCA_009831015.1 Picea engelmannii | reverse complement strand
TAAGTTTACAAAAAATATCACTTTGGAGTCTTATTTTAATGGTTTTTTAGACCCTTTAAACATGAAAAACAACCAAGCTTACCTTCTTTGGGCTCATAAAAATTTACATTGAAGGAATCTCTTCATTTTCTGTGTCAATCTGTAATTCACACTCTTGCACCTTTGGCCTAATGTTGGCTCCATATCATTGTTGATGAACCTTTAGAGCATTCCTTAGATGCAATCCTTGCAGCATTTTTTTCCTTTCCAATTTGAAACCATTACCCATGGAGGATTCCCCTCGAGTGTCCTTATCCTACACATGTCTCCTTGCAATCAACATTAGTATGTTCCATGCGCTTGGAACTAGTTTTATTTCTTTCAACACTCGTTCCTCCTTTGTAAAAGTGTCATTATTTTATTCTTTTTCAAGCTCATTAAATATTGGAAAAGACAAAAAAATTAAATATTCCAAAAAAGAGGGGATGAGAAACATTCTCTATTACTGGAAACAATCTAGTCACCCTTGGACAAAGCACATCAATCAGTTTGTTATGCAAAAATTGGGATTTAGTATGACCTTAGTAAGTTGTTCTTGTTACACAGATATGTGTCCTCCTTTGTTTGGTTATTGTTCCAAACATATGGAGAGTTTGTGGTGCCTCTCATTCCATATACTTATGTGAATAACATGTTTCCTGAGTAATTTCATATGTCATTCTTTTTTCCAAGGAAAATTCTTACAACCTGAGTCGACCATTCTGTGATAATTCTCTTGACCTTCATGAGTCGGTCGTCCCGAGAGTCCTGTCAAGTTCACACTCATAATCAATGAAGTTTGATGCCTATTATTCAAGTTTCCTCTCATATTTCCACAAAATTTTGTTGAAGACCTTAGGATAATGAGTCTTACACTCCTATTATACTCCTACCTTAGTTTTGAATATATTGAAGATATTGCTCAAGTAATGAAGCTATCATCTCCAGCTACATGCATTGATGCCTCCTGAAGATTTATATAACATTGTATTTGTATATATTCTAATGATTTTGAGATGTATGTCCACAATGTATTATTTGCGACTACGGTTTTTATTGGCATACATATTAGTCATGTAGCCATGATTACTATATATGACATGGATATGCAGTGTACTTGATTTTCACCCATGCTTAGTTTGTCCCGAGCATGGGTATGCTTGCCTCAGTGATTATTATTATTATTTTGTAGATGACATGCTCACTAATACTTTTCTGGGCTCACTTGAGTCGGTGCCTTCCCACTTTATCAAATATATTGTAATGTATTTTGGCTATCAGTTTCTCTTTTGACCTCACACATTAGGGGGCATCTGTTATAGCCCAAAATGCCACTACTATGCATTTTTGACATTGGCCTACTCATTTACACATTTGTCAACCACTTTTTCTGAGGTTCCTCTTAAAAAACATCTTTTTTTATGGTGTACGTGCCTTGATACATATGAAAAATGTGTACATACACGACATGAATACCTAACAACACATGTGTACTCTCAAAAGTTGCAACAAATAAGAAAATTCCATGCTTTCTTCTAGATTTTACCTATTTTTTGTTGCACAACCATTTTACCTCATGTAGCCCTTATAAACCCCAAATAACCATCATTTCTCCATATAAAAGGGGGCCTAGGGGGGTCATTTGAAGAGATATGAAAGAAGAGGCAAGTGAACTCTACCAAAATTTCTATTTCTCTCATTCCAATCCTTTGCTTCCTATTCCGAGTTTTCATCCTCAACATTCCCAATCATTTATCCTTCTTATGCAATCCATCCATTTCCTTCTATTAGCATGTTGGTTGTAAGGATCTCACTTTGGGAATGGTGCACTTGGAGTCTAATTAGAGGAACCCAGGTGAGGTTCATGGAGTGGTGTTAGCAACATTAAGGTTGTATCTTATCATCTTGTTTTCAATAAAAGAGAATTTTCTTGTCCCAAACCTATTTGTCTTCATATTTATGTTTCTAAAATAATTTTATGAATATTTAGATCTTTAAATGATCTATGCAATTATGCATATGTTGTTATATATGTTTCTCTGAAGTTGTTTCAGGCCAACATTGGGAGGAGGCCTGCAATCCAGGAGCGAACATCGAGAGGAAAGTATCTACTACAAACGAAAGGACAAAAGGTGCATACCTTTATTTTTCCTCCCATTCCTTAATTGTCATTAGGTCTTATTTGATTTAGGTGGAATAGGAATAATTTTATATTTTAAGGTGTCATTTCTCTGCCTAGTCATTAGACCTTGATTAGGGGGATTTTCCCCAAATCAGTGATGCCTAATTGAGATCACATAGCTAGTTAAGAATCTATCTATGAACCTATGATCCACAAACCACGTGGAATAATCTATGCAAAAGACCTCATGTGGGATTCCTTTTTCTAGAATATTAACACAAAATAACTCCAAACCCGCAACCCATAAATACTCTTAGTGAGATCTCCACAAAACATATGAATCACTTATAATCAACCTAATTTAAAGTTCTGCAAACTTGTATCTTCTCCCACAAGTTTGCTTATAACACAAATGTGCCACCAACCCACCTGTTGATCATAAGTGACATGATCGTTCTGATATGCATATCATTCAACTTGTTGTCTCACACAAATGAAATACCTATGGATTGAGGGAAGTATAATACAATATAGGGAGTCTTAAAAAGACATAGGATGAATCTAGGTAAATTTCGTTATTGTAATGTACATGCTAATAACTATTTACGGATTTTCAGGTTTTGAGAGATCAATGCAACATGAAGATATATGGGCGGAAGCTAATCAACACACATGAAACCTAATAGACGACGACTATACCTGAAGAAAAATGAGACACACAAGTTACAAGCATTAAAGGAATATACAACAAGAGCACATGAGAGATTATAGATTAAATAAAAGATGCAGACCACTAATGCTCGAAGATTATATGAATCCTAGATAATTAATGAATAAACCGCATGTTTGATTGGGAAGAAATAAATGAGACAATGATAACAACACTATTATCTCATCATCACATTTCAAGGAAAATCACACGGAATGGTTATAAAATTACACAAAGGACATATAAGATTCATTGTTTAATAAAGGTGGGTATTATAGTGTGATATTTCATGGTCGTAAAATCAGGAGAGATATATTCATTCTCATGGTTATTCCACTAGGAGGCACTACCAAGATCCGAGAACACCATACCAAGAAGAAGATTCATTTTTTTTTGCAAGAAGTAGAGCACCTATTCTCAGAGGAAAAAAGATCCAGTTGGAGATACGGAAGTAATACAAATTCCAATCTAAGGTCCATCTATATAAAAACAAAAATCTAAGTATTGACCTTGTAGCAGGAGCGAGGTAGGAAAACAAAGGTTGACAACTATTTGTTTTCATAAAAGGAGAAGGTTGGAGGGAAATCCTGCATTTCCTTCTCATCCAACTGGGTCCCCTTCACAAACACAATGGGACCACAATCAATGATAGGTTTTTCTGTAGTTTGTAATAATTTGGATGAAACTATTAATCAAAAGGTACTTCAAGGCTTAATGTTCGAAGATATTAATATTTTTTCGAAATGAAAGATTGTAGGAGCAGGAGGCTCCCTTCTGACGTAGTGGATTCAATGACTAGGGTTTAGCCCTGGCAACCCACACTCTTGCTCGTGGATTCCCTGCATGTGTGGGGTTCTTTTACAGGTTGTTCTCAAACTATGGCGATTCCTTTTCCAATCGGAGCTCCATGCCTCATATCTTCCCTGTCCAAATCTTCTGGTGGGTTGTCGGGGTCCCTTTTTGTTATAACCCTAAATTGCACCACACATGCTTACCTGGAATTAGGCCAACTCATATCCCTTCATTGCCAAAACATTTGCTGAACAAACTCTTTGGATCCTCTTGTATCAAGGCTCATGCGCCCTAACCCATTACTGCCCGCGTGTGAACGCTGGCTGGCTCACTACAGCCCGCGTGTACCTAACAAAGCACGAAAAGAGGAAAGTTACCGACGAAACAAAAAGGTATGGGTCAGTTAACTGAAACTCCTGGCCATGCATGGACGAGGGTTCATCCAAAACCCTAGCTCCTTCTAGCCTATAAAAGAAGGGGTAGGGATACCATTTGGAGGAGGAAAATTATAGCGAAGAAACTTTCCCATTTTTGTAATCCATTGTCCCAATCCTTTAGCCTTTCCGCAAGCCAAAGGAGAATTAACACAAAGCAGTTGGAGGACAAAGAAGAGGAGCCCAGGATCAGGTTCAAGGAGTGGTGGCCAGTCTCGACTTTGATTGTAAGTTGATTCATTTTCATTAATAAAAAGAATACTTTTCTCGTCCCAATGCACGAGTTATCGATGATTTGATGAATTTGTGTTTGATTTCTAACCCTTAAGTAGAGAAGTAGCATGCATGCGTAGTTGGTATTTGTCTTGATTGCAGGATATCTATGGAAGGAGCAGCGCAAGAAAGTGGTCAAAGCGCAACGAAGTATCTACATCGAATGCCAGTAAAAAGGTTAGTGATTCTCTTCATGCAGTTACCGTGAAAGAGGGGTTTTAATCTTGGGTTGTAGGTTAAAAGTAATTTATTTTCGTTCAAAATATGCATGCAAGCCTGACCCTAGTTTGCTAGTCCGTAGGGTATTTTTCCCAACAACACTTTTCAAGGGCTCTCCCTCTAGCTCCGTTGTCTTCCATGGAAGTTTGTTTCATGATGCTATTAAGAGGATTATAAATCCTTTGTATTGTTTGGTGCAAGAGGCTTTGACCCCTTCCATCACTCTGAGGAACGACTCTATTTCCAAATTAGCTCGCCTCATCTCCACAAGACTCATCTGTTGGTTTAACGGTCTCTGGCCTCGTCTTGTTAATATTCATGATTGGATCTCAAGATATTGGTTTCCAATTTTGAAAGGTGATGTTTTAATTCATCCTTGTTCTTAAGTGTTTTTCATTGCTAAATTTGATATTCAAGAAGATAGATATTTGATCTTTAGTTTAGGCCCCTGGTTCTAAGATAGCTCTGGTTTATGTATGAAGTCTTGGTCTCCTTCTTTTGATCCTTCAAAATATTAGTTATATTTAGCTCCTGTTTGGGTTAGGATCCCAAAACTGCCCTTGCATATTTATGGCTTAGCCTCTCTCCATTCCATCGGTAATGCTTTAGGAAGGTTCCATTTTAGATGCCCTGAAACAAAAAACTACAACATCTGCACATTTTCTCGGATTTGTGTAGAAATGGATTTCACCAAAGGGTTTCCCACCGAAATCATATTGACAGGGGATACATATTCGTGGACTCAAAATTTGTATTATGAAAAAATCATTTTACGGTGTCGAGAATTTTTTTCCACGGGACACTTGGCAGCCCTGTGTCCCATAGGTCCTAAGAAATCTCAAAAACATCGAAAATCAACCTGGTGGGTTGGTTCCCACATTCATCATCAACTTATTTCCAAGTATGTTTCTTGAAAGGATGTCCCTCCCATGGAGGAGTCCAAAGAGGATCCTTTGAAAGATAACTTCTCTCCATCCATTGTGGACTCACCAGTTCTAACTCTAGAATGGGATGATTCAACATATGAATTAGAGGACCTCAATGTCCCAACATAGATTATCGATCTTTCTGAAATGCAATAAGAAACACCTCGGAAGCTTGCGAAAAAAGAGGATATGGTTTTTCCAAACTCGGGTAATGATAGGAAGGTTCACCCCAACTTCATTCCTATGGAAAGTTGGGAAGATGAGGTTATCGAAGCCAAGGCATTAGATATGGGAAATAAGCCCCAACAATACCCCCTGTTGGAGACGCCCTTGTTTTTTTTTAGCCTGTCACAATTTTCATTTTGATGCTTGAAATCTAAAGATGGTTTTCTTCTTCCCTCTGAGATATCGAGACCTCTGAAATTTTGTCACGCGAGCAGCGATGATTATTCTACTCTCGAAACAAGTCCTACCTTTCGTAAAAATGTTTCCTCTTTTTGTTCTACTTCAGGATCTCGCAGGTTAGATACTATAACTCATGTAATTCACATGTCCCGAGTCACAAAATAGTGAAGTCGTTTTAAATTTCCACTTAAGACAGTAACGAGGGTAACGTTTTCCCTAACTCATGATTAAGCGTCGTCGGGGTTTCATGCCTCGGCATTCGCCAAACCCAAATTTTTATTGTCACAGCCCCGAGAGCCGAGAACGCGAGGTCCTTTTTGGATAACCCATGTCAAGGATTAAAGGCAAAAAGCTAACCGTGGTAAAAGTTGTTCTCGGCATTTCGCCACTCGGCACTATCTTTTTCGAAAGTTACATCGTCTAAACCCCGACTCACGAAGTCACGATATAATTATAACATGATTAATTAACCACTTAATCCAAGATTATATTCCCCTTAATTAAGTCATGTTATCATGATCTCACGGTTTCACAGCTCGGCATATAAATCTCCCATAAACTTATCTTCGAAGCTCCGAGTCGCGATATGGCGAAAGTAATAATTATAAAATTAAAAGAGCCTCAGATCACAATTACCTTTTTATTAACCAAAGTCGCTCTTCGCAGTCTCGGGTGTTAAAGACTCAAAATGTTAAAGAAAAGTCCCCGATATAACGAGTAGCGAGATATTGATTAACGTTGGCGAGATTGGATTAATTAAGCTAAATCAAGACATATCCCACGTTTCGATGCTTGCATGATTCACGAGGAAGCCTTTTCTCTCCATACGCCAAATGACTTTTAAACTGCCAAAATTTATGACATTAATGAGGAAATAGGGTAAATCTATTAATATAAGATTGGATTTTTACGACAACAATTTATTTCTAAATATGATTGGACAGGCTTGTTTTTAAAGGTACCGATTTTTCAAATATATGTAAGAGCTGCGTTTCATTATAACAAATGCATTTTCATAGCACGTAGAGCTCATCACTTCTGAGTAAACTGACTTCTGTATGTATACGCAGTTCTATCGGAGAAGAGATAAAACGCAATCTTCGAGCATGAGAATTCGAGCATGAGAATTCACCCTCGGATGACATTTTCCGAGGAGCAAGGTCCTATGAGGAGATTCTAGCCCAGATACAATCCTTGGCACCCGAGGAAAGAGATGATGTTCTGAAGTTCTAGGAACATCGATGTAGCTGTCTTCCCGCTGTGTTGCGAGGTGAGGGTCCAGGTATTTCGGAGACAAAACAAAAGGATGTCAAAGGTTCTAAGGATGCGACTCCCGACCAAGGAAAACACTAGGAAAAGGGGGAACAAACGAAGAATTCGGAAGTAGAGGAAAAGACTCCAGACCCGCCAAAGAAGCAGAATCCCGAGACAGAAATAAAGACTCCAGAACAGCCGAAGAAGCAGAGTCCGATCGATACTCCAGGAAAGTCAGTGAAGCAGATCAGAGAACCTATCACATCAGTTACCCATTTGCAGTCGATGCAGGGAAATATTGATGCAGGATGGATATTCAATGAAGAGTTGAGGCCCATAAGAGGAGAAGAACTCCCTCCTAATGAGTTTTTCTTCCATAAAAAGAGAAAGGCAGTAGTGAAAAGGGAGTTCTATCAAGAAGGAGAGTCGACTGCCAAAAAATATAAAGTCATAACTGATGGAAAAGACAAGAAAAATGAGCAATTCGCCACCGAGATAGTAGGGACACTAGGAGCATATGCCTCAGCGAATCAATTTTTAGTTGGACTCCTAAAAAACCAACTTAAAATAAAGAATTGCCTTATTAGGACCCATGAAGCTAGACTAGCCATAGCGACGGAGACTGCTAAAGACCAGGCGAGCGTAGAAATGGAGAAGGCCAGGTTGGCCGATAAGAACGAGATAGAAATGCTCAAAACTAAGCTCGAGCAAGCACAACTGGTGGTCCGAGATGGTCGGATGCAAGCAAGCCAATAGAGGGATTTGATCAAACGGCTGTAAGCTAGGGTGGAGATCGCCAAGAACAGAATGATAGATATCGGGATGTTCAAATCCCAAGCGATCGAGATTCGGAGCAGAGTCTCTGCGGCGCAACGAAATTTGCTCACCAAGGTAGAAGCGATCAAGGACCACTGTCTGTTGGTAAATCAGGTTTCCGAAAACCTATCTGCCAGAGCGGCTTGGGTCACCTTCCAGGAGGCTGTGATAGCCACGAACAACAGGGTTTCGGTGGGTACCCCCAGGTTCACCATTTCAGAGCAAACTCGAGGAAACATTTTATTAAAGGAATGAGAGCATAATATCGCCGAAGGAAAGCAACAAGACCAAAATATAACCAATTCCTTAGAGGAGGCCTTTAATTCTATAGACGGCAAGCTGCTAGGCATTGACAGTGGAGGAAATGCCGAGACATTGATGCAAATGAATGTGGAACAGATCTCACTTGACCTGAAGGAAAAGGAAGAAAGAAATTCGGCCGCTATCTCTCAGATGACTATGGTGGACATAGTCCAAGTTGATAAGTGCATAATCAAACCCATCGTGCAACTATGTGCCATCGACATCATCGATGGATAGATGGAAGACAGGCTACAACAATGAGCCCGAGAATGTTACTTCTTCGAAGCCAGTTGTCAAGAAAAACCATCGCGGCTAATATCTCAGCTGGTGGAAAGATGTATCGCCTGTACCGAGCTCGCACAACGACAAACATCTGGCACCAAGTGAAGACAAAATAGGACAAATGGAGCGATTGCTCTCTTCTCTGTCATAACCGAAATTTTGTGACTATTGAGATTCCATCTTACTTGTAAAATTGTATAAATATACCACAGAAAGAAATACAAAAGGATGGACCTTTTTGTGTCATTTGTAACAGAGTTTTTTACATTTGAAAAGTTAATACAAGCAAATTTGAAGATTCTCAATTCCGTCACGACTGTGTTACAAGTTGGTTTCTTTGTATTTCATATTTCATTTCATTTCATATTCATAATTGATGTGCTTCGTTATACTTTAGTACGACCACTACTATAGGGAATGAATTTTGGTTTTCTATAATTGTTTATTGTCTTTCCTCTGCACCAGCTATCAGTGGGTGTAAGACCAATCTGCATTTTCAGAATTCTACATATATTCTCTGCTACATCGGTTATTTCCTTACATTTTCCTCTTCTGTTTATTCGTGAGATTCTCCCCTGGTAGAAGACTTACACTATAGACAACTAAATGTTTTTCTCCCACCTCACACCTTTTATTAAAATATAATACAGTTACGGGAAAGAGCCTTTGATTTGCATCCCTATTTTATTCCTAAAATCGTAAATTCTCTTTTATTTGACCAAATCGAGACAACACTTAATCTCTCTTTGAAGTCTTTCCTACTTTTACTGTTCCTACATGACCATCCCTGTACCAATATAGCCTAATATCGAACCCGGACTATCGGACCAAATGCACATTGCTTTAAACCTTTTCGACACAATTCTTAAAACTGCTACTAACCGGGTCGAGCTTGAACGTTCATGGGCGGCCATTGAACAAGATATAACTATCCAGGAACAATTAGAAGCTAGACAATGCCAACGTAGAAATCTTCCCTAGTTTCCTTTACCGAAGGTTGACGTTACCCTCTTCTCCATCTTTTACCCACTTTCGGATGCCTTGACACTGTACTTTTAAGCCTTAAGTACAGACTCAGGAACAACATCTTTCTGGCACCGTTGCTGGGGACCGAAGTTACGAAATCTTTTTCCCTGGGAAAACGACAAATTGTTTTTCATTAAAAGTGTTACCCTTTGATAGTGAACAAAGAGTACACACCTTTTTAAGGCTTTCTAATATTTCACTTGGCGACTCCACAAGCAATAAATTGGCATCTGCTCGAAGGAATACCAGACAAAACCCGGATGGTAAGCAAATTACGCCTGTTACCGATCCCGAATTTTTTTTGAAGGCGAGAGGCTCTTTTAAGCCAACTGCTGCAGTTTACAAACTTAAAACACCATCACTAAAGACTAAGAGTCCTTCCGAACCCTCAACTTCGCTCAGTCATCTCTTTGATGCTAAAGATTCAATGTTAAACTACTTTGAAGTTAGGAGTGAGATTCATCCAACAGTCCCCTTAGCACACAAAGGAAAGGGCCCTCTTGAAAGTTCGTCGGATTTTGACATACCATCTTTTCTTCAGTTGAATTTCCCGACTTCACCAAATTCTAAAGAGTGTGTTACACACTCGGTTCCCACACCCGTCGGTTCTCCCAATTTTGTCTCTTGCAAATCCGAGGAACTTAGTCCTCGTGTTCCTTATCTTTCCTCATCGGATTTCCCTCTTCGTGAAGAAAATAAAGATTCCCTTTTGATTTTCCAAAACCCCCTTTACAACTTTCCGCAAACAACGATGGCAGTCGCCGGAGGAGGAGGTGGAGGGTTTATCAGAGGAGGAGGGGGAGGATCCCCTCTAGGAGGAGCTGGAGGCCAAGGGCCTACCCCTCCTCCCAAAGTGTTTTCGAAAGTCGTAGCCAGATACGCTCCATTAGTATTTCCCGTCCCCCTACACGATCTTCCAAAAAATTACATAAAAAATTTACCAAAATTCACCGGGGAAGGGGATCTGACCGCGGGCGAACATCTTAATTTTTTCGACCAATTCGTGGATATCTTCGGTATCGAACATGAGGATGTATATTCAATACTTCCTGTCCAAACATTTGAAGGCCAGGTCTGAACTTGGTTTCGGAGCCTGCCCGCAACATCTATCCTGTCTTATGATGCTTTGGAAGATGCTTTCCTCAGACAATGGGGTGAAAGAAAAGATCATCTCTATTATTTAACCGAATTTGGGTCTTTGAAGAAAAAGAACTCAGAAACAGTCATGGAATTCATTCAGTGATTCAACAAACTGTACAATAAAATCCCAGCCGAGGTTAAACCATCCCAACCCGCGGCCAAAGTGACTTTCGTCGGAGCTTTCGAGCCGGACTTTGCACTACTTTTGTGAGAGAGAAGGGGAGCCACCTTAAACTGAATGCAGGACGATGCGGTAGAAATAGAGTCTAATATGATGGCTTCGGGTAAGCTTAGAGCTAGATTAGAGACTGGAAACCGAGAGACCAAACGCTTTAGAGAACAAGCAGGTCCTTCAGGGTCAAATAGATCCGTAGAGGATAGGGTGGACGATATGGCCAGAGTGATTAAAGAACTGTCAAATAAAATATCCAGAATGGAACTCGAATAGGCCAAGGCTGACTCTTACCCCAAAAAATATTTCAAGAGGAACCCAAACCCCCCGAACCAACAAAGACAAATAAAAAATGTAGATAAAAAAATACAAGCTCCCTTAAAGAATGAAAATTTTATAGGAGCGAATGATTTTCAAGACTTCGGAGATTCAGACAATGATGTCACGAACTTCGGTGATGACTGCACTCAACCATATCTGACTCGCGAAGACTATGAAAAATATTTAAACAGACCACAACCGTCTAATGAGGATGAAGAAGGTGATCACACTGATCTCTGTGGATCTCAACCAGAAACTGAGATGATAATGGCTGAGTTTCAACCCAAGTACAACTTAAGATCTAAGAGTAAGCCCACCTCAATGACTCAACCCAAGAAAATCCTTCAAAGAGGTCAAGCTTATGAGCCTCCTTCGGACGAGACCTTATTACCCAACAACAAAACTAAAGTAGTAAGCACTCAGGAGTCCAAGGTGGAAAAAGTTGGAACTCAAACACCAGAAACCGAGCCAGTAAATAAAGTTACGTCTTCAACCAAGATCATGAGTGATAAAGCAGTCCAGACAAGTAAGTCGGAAAGGAAAAATTCGGAAGTCTCAACCAAAGAAACTGACAAGGTGAGCGGAGCTTTCAGTTTTGAAAATGAGTTAAACAAAATTAAGATACCAATCACTTTGGTAGAATTAGCGAAAAACCTCGTTTATCGGAAGCAAATTACCAAAGCGATGGGTGTCTCTGAGCTAGAAATCCAGTCTAATGTTTTAAACTTAGAATATGACAAACCTAACATCACCTTTGGTCCCCATTTTGAAGGGGCCAAAGACACCATCGCTCCCTTTTATATCACTCTGAATGTGTATGATCAGTTGCTGCATAATTGTATGTTAGACTCTGGAGCTTCCCATAACGTTATGCCCAAGATTATAATGGACAAGTTGGGTCTCCAGATCACAAGAACTTATGGAAATCTGTACTCATTTGACTCGAGAAGGGTTAAATGTATGGGGATGATAAAAGATCTGGTAGTTACCCTGGCGCAGGTCCCGGTTAAGAGTATCCTAATGGATGTGGTTATCGTAGATATTCCCCCTAAGTATGGCATGCTGTTATCTAGGTCATGGGGAGCCAAGTTGGGTGGTTCTCTTCAATTGGACATGACATATGCCACAATCCCTGTGTTTGGTGGTCAATTCACTCGGTTGTACAGAGAAACAAGATTAGCATATACAGTTAGTGACCCTCAAAACCCAAACAACTTCCCTATTTACATTGCGGACCAAGATCTGGTAAATTGCATCTTGTCTTTTGATGATGGTTTGGATGGTTGCCCATAGGAAATTGATATAAAGCAAGAAGAGTCAAGTCACGTGACAGAGGATCTATGTAACACCGGAGTTTGGAAAATGTATTTTGATGGTGCTTTATCTTCTGAAGGGGCAGGCGCGGGAGTGCTTTTAGTAGCTCCCGAAGGTAAATTCATTGTTCCTTTCTCCTACTGATTGCAGTGGGACATAGATTACACTAACAACGTATGCGAATATGAAGCGTTGATCTTAGTATTAGAGGTTGCCGAAAAGCTAAATATAAGTAACTTGGAGGTATATGGTGATGCAGAGCTAATAGTCAAACAAATAAACCGATAGTACTTAGCCAAACATCCCAGACTAAGAACGTATAGAAATTGTGCTTGGGATCTCATGGAAAACTTTTTCTCATCCGTAAATGTCCATTTTATCCCTCGCACAGAGAATCTACAAGATGATGCATTGGCAAAGGAAGCTTCAACCTTCTCTCCTCCCACGACCTTCAAACTGAAGTATCATATTGAAATCAGATACAAACCATCTATACCAAACAATATCTGACACTGGCAGGTCTTTGAAGATGATGAACAAATTAAGAAATTTCTTGCAGCAGTGGGTGAGTTCTCCGAAACTCATGCAGACCAAGAGAATCAAAATGACCCGATGTGGATCATGCAAGAGGGGGAAAATCCTGAAACCTTCCGAGAAAAAATTGTGGATCATCGTATGCTGGTCCTTAAGAGCAAACAGATCCTGAAAGGCTTGATTCCTTTAGAGAGACTTTTTTATCAGAACGACGTAGCTGTGAAATCCACTTTGCATCCCTGACCAGAAGAAGTGGAGGAATGTGATATAGGAACTGAGAAATAATCCAGGGTGGTAAAAATATCCAAGTTCCTCCCTCCCGAGGTAAAAGTCAAGTATAAAAACCTACTCAGACAGTACAAAGATGTTTTCGCCTGGTCTTATGATGAGCTAAGAACGTATGACACTTCCATAATTGATCACAAGATACCTTTGAAGCCTGGGGTCAAACCGTTTAGGCAGAAGCTTAGGCAAATTAACCCCATTTTGTTACCTGTGATCGAAAAGGAAGTTAAGAAGCTTGTAGATGCGAAAATAATAGTACCTCTAAGGTACTCGGACTGGGTGGCAAACCTGGTCCCGGTCAGGAAAAAGAATGGAGAAATCAGACTGTGTGTGGATTTCCGAAACTTAAATAATTCGTCTCTCAAGGATAATTATCCATTGCCTAAAATGGACTATGTGTTAGAAAAATTTGTTGGAGCAAATCGAATGTCTATGATAGATGGGTTCTCTGGCTATAACCAAATCGCCATGAATGAACAAGACAGGGGAAAAACTGCTTTCACCACACCATGGGGTACATTCATGTATGACAAAATGCTGTTTGGTTTGATGAATGCAGGGGCTACATTCCAGCGCGCTATGGACATTGCTTTCGTAGGAGGAAGAGACAAGTTCATAGTCATTTACCTTGACGATTTGACGGTTTTCTCTAAAACCGATGAAGAACACTTGATCCATTTGAAACAGACTTTCAAAAAATGCCGCAGGTTTGGTCTATCTTTGAATCCAAAGAAATCACATTTCGCTATGCGAGAAGGTAAGCTTCTAGGCCATATCGTATCTAGAGATGGGATCAGGATTGATCCTTAGAGGATTGAAGCAATAGTTACTATAAATATTCCCAGAAATGTTAAAGAGATTCAATCTTTCTTAGGAACAATAAATTTTTTATGAAGGCTTATCCCCAATTTCGTTGAGATTGTCAAATTGATCACAAGAATGTTGAAGAAGGATAGTGGAGTAAATTGGACAACCGAGGCCAGAGCATCGTTCGCGCATATTAAAAAAGTCATAAGCGAGGCACCTGTGTTAGCAAGCCTAGATTATCTGAAAGATTTTCTTATTTTCTCGTTTGCCTCTGAACATACTATCACTGTGGTGCTCCTACAAAAGGATGAAGAAGGATTCGAATGACTGATCACGTTTTTTAGCAAGAGCCTCAGAGACGCAGAACTGAAGTATGACATAATAGAAAAACAGGCGTACGCAATGGTAAAAGTGCTAAAGGCATTAAGAACTTATGTACTCCATTAAACAATTATTGCGTACGTGCCTACCAGTTCTGTGAAAGATATATTGGTACAACCATACAGTGATGGAAAAAGAGGGCGATGGCTTTCTAAAATCCAAGAATTCGATCTGGAAGTTAAACTGACCAAATTGATAAAAGGGCAAGGCCTGGACAAACTCTTAGCGAAGTCAAATTTCAGAGCTCTTGATATCAATTGCCTGCAGGAAAGCGACGAAGACACAGACCCAAATGAACTGGATGAAGAAACAAGTCCAAACCAGATCGAAGAGAAGTTCTTATCATCGGGCTGGTACAGAGACATAGTGTTTTACTTGCTGAACCTAAAATGCCCAGATGAACTACCACTGTCTAAATGCAGAACTTTAAAACTCCATGCAGTTAAATATTGTATTGTCGAAAGTCAGCTATATTGGAAGGATCCACTCGGGTTCCTGCTAGTCTGTTTAGTTGAATCAGAAACTCAGCGGGTTATAGACGAATTTCATAAGGGAGTTTGTGGGGGGCATCACGGATGGAGAGCTATAGTCTACAAGATCTTGAGGGTTGGGTACTATTGGCCGAAACTCTTTTCGGACGTCAATGCCAAAGTGCGTGCCTGCAACCCTTGTCAACTATTCACAGGTAAACAGAAGCTCCCTGCACTGCCTCTAGTTCCAGTCAAAGTTGAAGCCCCATTTCAACAATGGGGTCTAGATTTCATAGGGGAGATTAATCCCCATTCCATTGCTCAACATAAGTGGATCTTAACAACTATAGATTATTTTACCAAGTGGGTGGAAGCCATTCCAACCAAAAGGGCAACAAACTCGGTGGTAATCGATTTCTTGGAAGACAATATTTTGTCAAGATTCAGTTGTCCCCGAAAGATAGTTATCGACAATGCCCAGGCCTTTAAATCTATGGCTATGATCAATTTCTGTCAGAGGTATAACATCGTTCTCGGCCATTCCAGAGCGTATTACCCCCAGGGGAATGGATTGGCCGAATCATCTAACAAGATCCTGGTGAACATAATCAAGAAAGTATTGAATGAAAATAAAAGGTCTTGGCATGTGCACTTAAAATACGCATTATGGGCAAATCACATCAGCACTAAAAATTCTATCGGCATTTCGCCGTTTCAAATGATCTATGGGACAGATGTTGTTCTACCTATAAATCTAGCACTACCAGTGATGAAGTTATGGTAGGATCAAAATGAAGAACCCAATCATGTAACCAGGAGAATTAATCAGCTGATTGAGGTTCAACAACATAGAGTTGAAGTTGATGAAAAGATGCAGAAGTACCAAGATGATATGAAAGCATTGTTCGACCACAAGGAAAAGGACAGGGAATTCCTTCCGGGTGATTTAATGCTAAGATGGGATGCAAGAAAGGAGGAATCCGTGAAGCATAGTAAATTTGACCACCTCTGGTATGGACCATTCACAGTCTCGGCTCCAGAAGGAAAAAATTCTTTTCTACTGGAAAATATAGACGGAGAAGTCCTCAACGCCCCTGTCAACGGGCGGTATCTAAAGCATTACATGACATAACAGTCGCCAGATTAAAAAAAAAAAAGAAAAAAAAAAGAAGAAATAAATAAATAAATAAATTTTTGTGTATATATATGTGTATCTTGATTTAAACATTTCTTTTGATTTTCTTTTTCGTTCATGAACTTTCGACACATTTCAAATAAGATTTTTATTTTGCTTTTACAGGATTCCAGCTGCATACGAAACAAGTAAGAAAAGTAATCTGAAAGTCAGTGTCAGAAATAAATCGGCATAAACAGGTGATACCTAAAGTAGTTTCATATTGCTCAAAGAAAGTGGAATGAAGAGGTAAAGATGAGATTATTCAAAAGACATGTAATTAAAGAACTGATTAAAGAAAATTGAGGTAACTCCATTCAAACCGCAATATCAACTGAACTAATAGATAGCAGAGTTGTTTCTTGGTTTGATAATCTTTGAAAAAATTTAAACAATTTAAGCGAATTCACCAAATCTAAAAGGGTCGGTTAAAGTAAGTTATCCCCGAAAAATCTGCAAAAATCAGTTCTGATTTGTTTGACCTCTGTATTTCCAGTCAGTAAATCACTACCTGGCATCCTTTCTGTTTTCGGGCTTACCTTTTAGAAAGTCACCATCTTTCCGTCTCATATACGGAGGGATAAAAGTTTTCGTTTCAACCTCGTGAGTTTCAAAACAGATTGTGGTAAGAAAGCGGGTCTACGCATCTACTCGATCCCCTGTTAAGTGAAGGAACATTTAGAGTGGTCCTAACTTTCCTAGGTTTTTCAACGGTATCAGAGGATTGAAGCTTGCTCAAAGGGGTTGCCCTTAAAAAGTTATTTTCCCTTTTCTTCCCTAGAATGAAGATGTTGTCAAGGTTGAGGGAAGGTTGGTACCGAGTAATCAAAGTAAGTTGACAGACCTATAATGAAAAATATTACACAGATATCAGCCCTGATACAAAATGATTGCCACCATCTTCGCGCTCTAAAAAAGTAAATTATAAGACAAGTGGTGAAAGGAAATTCATAAATGATTGCCCCCATCTAGTCCAAGAGACGATGAAAGGAAATTCAGAAATGATTGCCCTCGTCTCAGCATTTAAATACATAAATATATTCCGAAGTGGTGAAAGGAAATTCAGTAAAAGGGGCCAGATAACTTCACTGGGGTACTAAACAGGCTCGCTGGTAGTGAAGCAATGTCTGAGATATCTGTAAGGCTGTTAGACATGAATATCACTCTACTCCGATAACCAATGCTTTTTAAGACCTGATCCACATCCCAAATTCAGACGGGACTCCCCAATTAAAAACATATAATCTCATTCTTTTGATGCAAGATGAGAGCCGCAAGATCTGTTGGGTCTCCTAGGACTGTTTCGATTGTCTTAAAACATACCTGAATTTAGTAGCGGGAAAGGGAAAATTGTGAAAGGGACTACAACTCTGTTTAAAAAGAGTATCTGATTTTGAAAAGGCTTTTAAAGGTAAAGAAAGAAGTATTTTTCCCCCTTCGATATACTATTCTTGGGAACCTTTCCGCCTGATTGAGTTTTCGACTCCATTTACCCAATATTGGCACGTGGTCTACTGTTCTTCCCGCCTCACAGGAAGGCAGGATCCCTAGTTGGAGCCTATTTTGGAGCCGCCCTTGTTTTTTTTTAGCCTGTCACAATTTTCATTTTGATGCTTGAAATCTAAAGATGGTTTTCTTCTTCCCTCTGAGATATCGAGACCTCTGAAATTTTGTCACGCGAGGAGCGATGATTATTCTACTCTCGAAACAAGTCCTACCTTTCGTAAAAATGTTTCCTCTTTTTGTTCTACTTCAGGATCTCGCAGGTCAGATACTATAACTCATGTAATTCACACATCCCGAGTCACGAAACAACGAATTCATTTTAAATTTCCACCCAAGACAGTAATGAGGGTAAAGTTTTCCCTAACTCATGATTAAGCGTCGTCGGGGTTTTGCGCCTCAATGTTCGCCAAACCCAAATTTTTATTGTCACAGCCCCGAGAGCTGAGAACACGAGGTCCTTTTTAGATAACCTATGTCAAGGATTAAAGGCAAAAAACTAACCGTGGTAAAAGTTGTTCTCAGCATTTCGCCACTCAGCACTATCTTTTTCGAAAGTTACAGTGTCTAAACCCCGACTCACGAAGTCACGATGTAATTATAACGTGATTAATTAACCACTTAATCCAATATTATCTTCCCCTTAATTAAGTCATGTTATCACGATCTCGTGGTTTCGCAGCTCGACATATAAATCTCCTAGAAACTTATCTTCGAAGTTCCGAGTCGCGATATGGCGAAAGTAATAATTATAAAATTAATCGAGCCTCAGATCACGATTACCTTTTTATTAACCAAAGTCTCTCTTCGCAGTCTCGGGTGTTAAAGACTCAAAATGTTAAAGAAAAATCCCCGATATAACGAGTAGCGAGATATTGATTAACGTTGGTGAGATTGGATTAATTAAGCTAAATCAAGACATATCCCGCGTTTCAATGCTTGCAGGATTCATGAGGAAGCCTTTTCTCTCCATACGCCAACTAACTTTTAAACCGCCAAAATTTATGACATTAATGAGGAAATAGGGTAAATCTATTAATATAAGATCGGATTTTTACGGCAACAATTTATTTCTAAATATGATTGGACAGGCTTGTTTTGAAAGGTACCGATTTTTCAAATATATGTAAGAGCTGCATTTCATTATAAAAAATGCATTTTCATAGCACGCAGAGCTCATCACTTCTGAGTAAACTGACTTTTGTATGTATACGTAGTTCTATCGCAGAAGAGCTAAAACGTAAGCTTCAGCCATGGCTCCGCGGAAAGAAGCAAAGGCGAATGTTGAGGTTTCAGGACAAGGCTCAGACAATGTCTCCGATACTTCGCCCCGAAGTGTTGACTCAGTCCCTAACTGGTCATTTGTTTCAAACATTTTGCAATCAGAATTGGTGGATTACTCCGACGACTTCGATGACAACGAAAGAGATGATATAACCACCAAGTACAAAATAGTCGTCCAATCCATAATTCACAGAGTAGAAGCCATGCCATGGTTGCTTCCATATTATGACATGGTCCGATGGGTGTTAGATCATGTGGACATACCGACCAGAACTATCATGGACAAGCAGAGAGTCACCATCGGGACTTTTAGGCCCGAGCATCTACAAAACATGTATAAGCTACCCACGACGTCTGACTACACATATGGCGTTGAGTTCTTGGAGGAATTCAAGGAGGAGTGCGAACAATATGATAAAATCATGTCCAGTTTGATAAAGGATTGGGTTTCACGCACCGCGAAGTTCAGAGCTGATAACCACGACATTTATTCAATCGCTTCGTTAGAACCGCAGTATAAATATGTGGCCATGATGACATGCCGGTTATATGGGAGAGAGGACACATCGCATTTTTTCCTTGCGTGGGTGCCTCTAATGTTTCGGGTCGCAGAAGGTTTCTCCTTTAATTGGGCAAAGATGCTTTCAGATAGCTTGACCAATCGGGTCACAGAGTACCGGGAGCAGAAGGAGAATGGGAAGGCATCGTCATTTTTCATGTTCGTGTACATTATGGACGCAGTTTGTTCTATGACACCATTTTCATTGATGAGATGGAGTTGGACTCCGGCCGAAGATGAACCCATACATGTATATCATGCAAAGTTATGGGAAAACAAAGCGGAAAATTTTGCATATGAAATTTTTAACTAGGTGATGGTGCCCCTGCATGTCGCCATTTTTGGTCACCCGCCACCCCGGATCTCGGACAGCATAGTAACAAATCTGAGCAACATCATAGACTGGTATGTAGAAGCTGAATTTTCCTACCTCAGAGTTTTCGGGGCCTCTGTTCCCCCACATGCACTGCCATTGTTCATTCCTGACAAGCTGGCTTGTCGCGAGGTTGCCCGACAAACGGTAATTGGCGGTGTAAGAAAAGAACTTAAAGGGTACTCAAAAAAGGTATGGCCGCCATTTCCTGTTCCTTTGAATTCTTATTCTTTATTAGATTTCAGGCATGCCAAGGTCGAGGCCGCAGCCTTGGAAGACCTAAATTTGGTCTCCATCGAATACAAGAAGCACGATTCGCAGAGGGTCGTGAGCAACCATTTGGCAAATTGTGGGCTCAAGAGATTCGAGCATGAGAATTCACCCCTGGATGACATTTTTCGAGGAGCAAAGTCCTATGAGGATATTCTATCCCGGATACAATCCTTGGCACCTTAGGAAAGAGCCAATGTTCTGAAGTTCCAGGAACGTCGACGTAGCTGTCTATCCGTTGTGTTGTGAGGCGAGGGTCCAGGTATTTCAGAGATGAAATAGAAGGATGCCGAAGGTTCTAAGGATGTGACTCCCAACCAAGGAAAACACCAGGACGAGGGGGAACAAATGAAGAATCCAGAAGCAGAGGAAAAGACTCTAGACCTGCCAAAGAAGCAGAATCCCGAGACAGAAATAAAGACTCCAGAACAGCCGAAGAAGCAGAGTCCGATCGATACTCCAGGAAAGTCAGCAAAGCAGATCGGAGAACCTATCACATCGGTTACCCCTTTGTAGTCGGCGCAGGGAAATATTGATGCAGGATGGATATTCAATGAAGAGATGAGGCCCATAAGAGTAGAAGAACTCCCTCCTAATGAGTTTTTCTTTGATAAAAAGAGAAAGGAAGTAGTGAAAGGGGAATTCTATCAAGAAGGAGAGTCAACTGCCAAAAAATATAAAGTCATAACTGATGGAAAAGACAAGAAAAATGAGAAATTCGCCACCGAGATAGCAGGGACACTAGGAGCATATGCCTCGGCAAATCAATTTTCAGTCGGGCTCCTAAAAAACCAACTTAAAAGAAAGAATCACCTTATTAGGACCCTTGAAGCTAGATTGGCCACAGTGACGGAGACTGCTAAAGACCAGGTGAGCGTAGAAATGGAGCATGCCAGGTTGGCCGATAAGAACGAGATAGAAATGCTGAAAACTAAGCTCGAGAAAGCACAACTGGTGGTCCGAGATGGTCGGATGCAAGCGAGCCAGCAGAGGGATTTAATCGAACAGATACAAGCTAGGGTGGAGATCGTCGAGAACAGAATGATAGATATCGGGATGTTCAAATCCTAGGCGATCGAGATTCGGAGCAGAGTCTCTGCGGCACATCAAAATTTTCTCACCAAGGTAGAAGCGATCAAGGACCATTGTCTGTTGGTAAATCAGGTTTCCGAAAACCTATCTGCCAGAGAAAGGGATGCCGGAGCGACTTGGGTCACCTTCCAAGAGGATGTGATAGCCACGAACAACAGGGTTTCGGCGGGTACCCCTAGGTTCACCATTTCAGAGCAAACCCGAGGAAACATTTTATTAAAGGAATGGGAGCATAATATCACCGAAGGCAAGCAACAAGCCCAAAATATAACCAATTCCTTAGAGGAGGCCTTTAATTCTATAGATGACGAGCTGCTAGTCATTGACAGCGGAGGAAATGCCGAGACGTTGATGCAAATGAATGTGGAACCGATCTCACTTGACCTGAAGGAAAATGAAGAAAGAAATTCGGCCGCTATCTCTCAGATGAATATGGTGGACATAGTCCAAGTTGATAAGTGCATGATCAAACCCAGCGTGCAACTATGTGCCATCGACATCATCGATGGACAGATGGAAGACAAGCTACAATAGTTAGCCCGAGAATGTTACTTCTTCGAAGCTAGTTGTCAAGCAGAACCATCGCGGCTAATATCTCAGCCAAGGGTGATTTTAAGGATGGAAATTTATTCTAAAATGTAGAAACCTTAGAGAATCTTACTAATCCTTCATATGCCAACTATAAATGTTTGGCGATATTTTTGTAAAAATATTCAAATTTCTAAGGATTTTATATAGTTTTTATAAAATTTTGGTGATTTTGAAAGTAAAATAATTTTATCCTATAGAATTTGGGCGAATCATTTTTAAAATAGCGAATCTCGTTTTTTGAAAAACCATGGAAAATTAGCCCATGAGAGAAATTTAGCCCCTAAAATCATCCATGATCTCAACTGGTGGAAAGATGTATCGCCTGTATCGAGCTCGCACAACGACAAACATCTGGCACCAAGTGAAGACAGAATAGGAGAAATGGAGCGATTGCTCTCTTCTCTGTCATAACCGAAATTTTGTGACTATTGAGATTCCATCTTACTTGTAAAATTGTATAAATATACCAAAGAAAGAAATAAAAAAGGCTGGACCTTTTTGTGTCGATTGTAAAAGAGTTTTTTACATTTGAGAAGTTAATACAAGCAAATCTGAAGATTCTCAATTCCGTCACGACTGTGTTACAAGTTGGTTTATTTGTATTTCATATTTCATTTCATTTCATATTCATAATTTATGTGCTTCATTATACTTTAGTACGACCACTACTATAGTGAATGAAGTTTGGTTTTCTGTAATTGTTTATTTTCTTTCCTCTGCACCAGCTATCAGTGGGTGTAAGACCAATCTGCATTTTCAGAATTCTACATATATTCTTTGCTACATTGGTTATTTCCTTACATTTTCCTCTTCTGTTTATTCGTGAGATTCTCCCCTGGTAGAAGCCTTACACTATAGACAGCTAAATGTTTTCCCCCACCTCACACCTTTTATTAAAATATAATACAGTTACGGGAAAGAGCCTTTGATTTGCATCCCTATTTTATTCCTAAAACCGTAAATTCTCTTTTATTCGACCAAATCGAGACAACACTTAATCTCTCTTTGAAGTATTTCCTACTTTTACTGTTCCTCCATGACCGTCCCTGTACCAATACAGCCTAATATCGAACCCGGACTATCGGACCAAACGCACATTGCTTTAAACCTTTTTGACACAATTCTTAAAACTGCTACTAACCAGGTCGAGCTTGAACGTTCATGGGCGGCCATTGAACAAGATATAACTATCCAAGAACAGTTAGAAGCTAGACAACACCAATGTAGAACTCTTCCCTAGTTTCCTTTACTGAAGGTTGACGTTACCCTCTTCTCCATCGTTTACCCACTTTTGGATGCCTTGACATTGTACTTTTAAGCCTTAAGTACAGACTTAGGAACAACACCCCCATTCATCGACATGATGAGAATATCAAGCTAAGGTAGCTGAGTTTCTAGACTAGGAAAAGCAATAAGTTTCATATCAATACAATCTAGGAATCATAGGCATCTCAAATGCCCCAACATCTGCAAATGAAGATTGGATGGAAGTCAGAAAGAAGAAGAAAAAACATGTAACCTCAAATACATTGATCACATGAAGTCAGGCCTGCAAGTCAATTAAAAAGATGAGCTCTGCCCCAACATGATAATTTAGATGCAATGTATCTTCACTCTTATCCTCAGAGTCTTTTTTCGAGTGTATTCAGTAATGTTTTTCTATGCGAATTTGTCATCTGAGTATTTGAATTAGTCATTCATAGCTTGTAAGAGTGGCTCATTTGAGTCCTTGGTTTGGCCCGAATCTTGAAATACTTTGTAACCTTTCAGTGGTTTCGACTGCACCATTTTTGATAATTCAAATTTCCCAGTTTTTGTTAAAAAAAATTAATTTGGATGAAATTTCAGAGAAAGAGCCCTTCACCACTAAAGATTTTAAGTTTCTCTCCTTCCCGAGGAGATCACACTGGGAAGGAATATTATATAATGATTTTCCTATGTTTTGGAAAATAAAAAATGTAATGGGAATGGGAAGAATAGGGAAGTTGCACCATTAGTAACTAAAAAATTATGTAGTTAGGAAGGTCAATATTCCACCTTCAGGTATAAAATAAGTCCAATGTAACCTGATAAATAAGGGGGACTTGGAGAACCTAAATTGGGTATTATATAACTCTTTATCGAACTCAAAGGAGAATAGGAAATCTCTCTGATTTTTATTATATTCCCAGAAACAAACTATTTCTTTGAGGGAGAATAATAACAAGAAATTTCATGATTCATTTATTAATGGTGCACTATTGGTGATTTTTTTCTGCAAGTGTTTTCAATTTGTCATTCTTGCTAGTTGTCATTTGTATAGAATAAATATAAATGGATTGTGAATTCAATTATAGGAACATGCTTATGGTTATATACATGCAAAAAGTATACAATATGATTTGATTATGTGAAATAAGAACTATTTCTATTTTATACATTGAATTGTATACGTGTAATTGACTTTGCTAATGTTAGAATAGGATTGCAACTACTCATTACTATAATATTGCATTACCATATTATAATAGCTCTATATTTAGTATTTATCCTAGCTCAAGTGGAAAAGTCTCTTTTCTTAGAGAAATTCATTTAATTAGTGGAAACCAGACCCATATATCAGTGGGGATTTCTATTCAAGAGAGAGTGGGTCTAATTGGGACCTACCATCGAGAAACTCTCCCTTATGTCGACGTTGGGATTTTCACCTGCATCAACAAGATGGAGCTAGAAGGAGGGCTAGAAGACAATATGATCCCATAAAGTTTGTTGTGCTATTTTTTTTTCTATTATTATCTGTGGCCCCATCTTGAATGGATTTATGACGATCCATTTCTGGTCATGTACCTCCTAACACTACTAGAAATCTAATATATCTCTTTTCATGAATCAAATTTGATGGTGAGGGACAAACGTTTGCCTCAAAAAATACTGTTCAATTTTCTTTGAACTCTTACTCTCATGATATTCATCACGAGGGTATCATCTACATATTATTTACTCTTACCTTTGAGGGTCGGGTAAATGATCGCTGCGAGACTTTGCTGACCGCTTCCATCCATACATGGGAACAATTCACGCATGATTTTTTGGATGCCTTTGAAAACTATAATTATGAAGGTTTGTGTGATGAGATACTCAAGCTTTGGAAGAAACAAGATGAATCCCTGAATGATTTCTCCTTAATATTTAAATTTATTATATATATGTTTCATCTAGAAGACATGTGATCCAAATTATTTTGAGAATGAAATGAAGGCGAAAATATAATAAGTAAATACACATATATTTCTAGAAACACAAAGATACAACAAATCACAATTTTTATTAGTGGCAAAAATGTACAGAAATTGTAAAAATACAGAGTGAATGAACTTTCTAGAATGGTGGCAACTTATCTTTGAGAAGATATGTGATGGATACGCTCATTCAAAAGAGGATTATGTTTACAATGAGGCTCCAAAGGCCTTTTTAAAACAAATAAAATCTAAAAAACTAACCTCAGAAGATGAAATTCCAAAAGGTTTGTGGGCCCCGATGGGGGTAGTTGATACGTCAACTTCCCAAGGGAATAAAGTTTTCATGTGATATCCATTTGGGGCGCATGATAGATCATTGGAAAGGTCTATATGAGAGCAACACATTTCATTCAACCTAGAATCTTCCACTGACTATATAGTAGGAACTATCGAGGCCAAACAAACATCGTTTAGGGCCTCAAAACGACTCCAGAAGTTCAGGACCCAAAAAACCATAGAAAAAATGCCAAGGTGAAAACCCATGTTTTGAGACAATGGAATAGGTGGGTGGCCATTGATTTCCACCTGGATCAACATGCCTCCTATTGGTTATTTTCTTCCACATCTAATCACCCTCTCTAATGAGTAAGACCAACCAGTAGATGTAATACCTGAATCATATGTTGACACCAACATGCATATTGATGGTATGGTTGAACCACGTTTTGAACCCTTCTTCACATTGGGGGACTTTGATATCAAAGAAAATATTTTTCCAGAGGAATTTAATTCATCTTATCACTCCTCAATCCCTTTGCTTCTCCATGATATTGAAGAATAATCTCACAATGTAGATCATTCATGTTCAAATTATCCTAGTAATGACTTGGAGGAAGTAAGTGCAATAGATAATGAGACTCTTTGGGTCACACCAATGGTTATGTTATTTTCTCATTATTATGATGCATATTTGACATTGCAGGAAGAGGAGGGGAAAATTATGAAAGAATCCGAAGGGAATTTTTATGATTCTATAGACTCTCCACCACCTTTAGTAATGTAGTAGATTGAGTCTGGATCTAATACTTTGTCGGTAATAAAGAACATATTTCCCCATATTTCACCCAAAATATTCCAAACGTCTCTCATGATATCATCATTTTTTCTAATCCATGTCCACCTAGGATTGTCCTTGACTCCCCTTGTTTTTTGATCCCTAATGATATGTAAATGTATTGGCCTATTAAAAAACACCATCGATGTGTGGAGGAGGAAATTTCACCTGTATACATCACAAGATAATGAGAAAGGGGTGATTCTTAGACTATTAAAGGAACAAATTTGGATCTCCGGAGCATAACATATTTTTCAGGAAAATGTACAGTGAAGTTGATTTATATTACTTATAACCCTAGTGATTCTCTAATTGTAATCACCCTAATTAACATTGAACATGAAGATGTATCTCATATTTTTGATATATACACTTGTTTCTCACAAAACAACGTTGGTTGAAAATCATTCTTGTACCCCAACTATGAGTATTCCCTGGACGATATCTTACATCCTCTTGTGAAGCGAAACAACATTGCCAACCAAGTAACTTGGTAGGAGGGAATGAAAATTCAATACATTGCATCTTTTGAGCCACAACCTTTGTCTTTCCCTAAGAAGGAAGAAATGGTCTGCGAGGAAGATCCTAGCTATTAAGTATTGCACTACCCATATGTCAACGTTTCCAAATCTGATCCATTCATTTACATCCTATTGTTCAAAGATCCTATGTTATGAGATGATTATGTACCTAGAAACATGTTCAAACCTCCTACCTTCCTGAATGATTTGTTCACCCATCCTAACTCTTATGATGATACATCTCTTCTTGGAGTAGCCTATGATTATATTCTCATAGTCTATGCAGGGCCAAAATCTTGTGGGATGTTATGGGGCATATATGTGGGTGAAGGAGAAATGAGATTTTGTCCCTTGAATGGACTAAATGTTTACCCCATTTATATTTCCCGAAGAATGAATAAAACACTACGAAACCTTCCCATTAGAAGGAAAATTCTTTTTCTTTGAAAACATTCGAGGTCCACACTAAATTGTATTTAGAAAGAGATAAAATTTTTAAGACCTGCACTATTGACGATTACCCTGGTGATTTTCATGATAGACTTCACACCATGCTAGAAGAGAATCTAGAAGGTCTGTTCAAAGCCTATTTTGTGAGTAACTTAAATTATATACATAAGATACATCATCAAGATGAGGGGGTTCTGTTGGTCCTAAATTCTGCACCTGATTGCTAAAGGGCAGAGATAGGCCACCTCAAGTTTATAATGATTGGTTTTTTGATAAGTTGGTTTTATTGGTCAGCTTAAGGATATGTTTTCAAAGATGGTAATCTGGTTGGACAGGCCACATATTATAAAAGTAGGTTCTCCTTTTCTAATGGTATGGATATTGATAGACAGTTGGGGATATGAAAAGACAAATACATGAAACAACAACAAGCAATGCAATGAATCACTTGCTATGTGAGAATAAAGACTTAAAATAATATCTTAATACTTAGACAAATATCTAGATGCAAACCATTCAACGGGTTTACAAATAGTATATATTTCTCTAAAAAATAGTTGTATAACAGGTTGCAGGATCAATAAAAATATGAACTAAAACAATGGTTGAAAGAATAAGGAAATGTACATTGCACACATTACAAAATTTGCACTCAAGACAAGATTAAACACATAAAGATTTGAGTAGGAGAACACAATTGTCATCAAAATATATTCACTAGGTAGAGAATTTTACAGTGATCTGAGCAGGTCCAACCCTTCTGCTTCCTCTATTTTTCTCCAAAATTTGAACCCCCAAAACATACAAAAAATACCTATTTATCAGAGTTGCTAAGGCTCTTGTCCATCTAGGACCAAGGATTCACTCTGTGTTCCCAGTTGTAAACAACTTATTAACTTAACTACGACACTACTGGAGTACAGTCATGCATACTTCAAACTTAAATTAATTAAAAGGGACGTGATTCATATCAAACACAAATGACCACTTATTATGCATTAACTTGAAATGTCTCAACTTAAATAACTGAAAAATGTTGTTGATGGTAAACCAAACTGATGCATAAGTTGAATTGCATTGAGCCTTTGACATAAATTGATTCAGAGTGATAAAGGTGAGTGATGTGTCAAGCATTGGCATGCCTGCACGTTGTTTGAGACCACTAGAAATGACTAGATTTGTTGACAGCTCCTTCTTGAGCTATACCATGACTTTCAATATCGAAACTGTTCTAGGAGATTAACATTCAGGCGTCTTTTATTCCCAAAATGAATGTGAGCCTCTGATTAGTTTTGAAAATATGTAATCTAAGGGACCCTACCACCTTAGCGCCCCTGCTAAATTTTTCTTAGTTTGGCGATCTTATACTTCCTTTAACCCTATTTAGCAATGGCGCCAATTCAGAACTTCGGGACTTTGGAAGTTCGACCCTTCGACAATTTCGGCCTATGCTGAGTTGAAAAAATCCCGAGGTGGTAGGGCCCAAAGTGACGTGGTGTTCTGATTTCATATGATGTCATGGATACTGACATGTCACATAAGGCAAGTGACACGTGTCAGGGCCATATGTAAGCCACGTGTTAGCACCAGATGGTTGTCACATGTATTGGTGGATGAGTGTCACCTGCTTTGACACTTCGGGCTTCAACAATTTTGGATTGTGAAGCATGAAAATATATCGAAGTAGTACAGGCTTGAAGTGATGTGTCTCAGAAGGAGAGTGTCGTGTGCTTCGACACTTCAGGCTTCAGGATTTTTTATTTATGAAGCATGAATATATCTCGAAGTAGTACGGACCGAAAGTGATGTGTCTCAGAAGGAGAGTGTTGCATGCTTCGACACTTCGGAGCTTCGAACGTTTTGGCACTTCATCTTATGGACACTTCGGAAGATTTGAACCAATGGTAAGTTCAGATGCCTGAATGCCGAAGTTGCAGAGTCATTCCTGTTAAACCCCGCGCGAGCTTGAGACTCTGAATGCAAGAGAGCCATTGATCTACATCGACTGTTGGATCTTCACCATTCAAGATTTGACCTATCTGTTTGGCTTAAATGCTAAGCCCTAAATGGACTGATTTGAATTTCTACCTTTTTATGGCGAAGCATACTGAGCTTACAAAGGACTTGTTGGACCTGGATGTCCCATATGCACACAAAAGACTGGGTGGATCTGTTGCATTCTCAATTAGTGGAAAATATGATGACAAGTATTTCAAACTCAAACAGAACATGAAATCACCCTTCAAGAAAGAGAAAAAAGATGGTGCAAAATAAGTAAAGATGAGCAAGAGCCATGAAGCTTAGTGATTGAATAATGGGTAATAAGATAAGAAAGCAACCACAAAATGCTAAGAACCCAATATTGAATACAAAAGCACCATAACAGATATAGAAGAACAATATAGAAAATCACAACTTTATTATATCAAACCCTTGAGGTAGGGCAACACCATACAATGGATCCTATTATGGAAGGGATCCTCTCCTGTTCACTTGCCTCTTCGAGGGGACATCCTCCTATTGAGCTACCACTCCAAATACAATACTTCTCTT
>ML825718.1:0-33849 GCA_009831015.1 Picea engelmannii | reverse complement strand
TATTTCTTGATTATATTCATCCCTGAGGCCCTCCATAAGAAATCTCTCCTGCATGTTATTCAATGAATCTTGAATACTACGAAAACTATCATTGAGGTCGTCTGTGAGGCTGTCTGTGAGGCCATGTACAAATGCATCCAATCGGTCATCCAATGTGTGAAACAATTCATCTTTGAATGATTCAAGAATTTCTTTCAGGTTTTGAGAAGAAATATCCATCTGATCACCCTATGAAATCTTTAGTCCCTCAACTATCATGAAAAAAAAAACAAAAATAGACCCAATAAGTTATGACAGAAAATTGCGGCTTTTTCTGGAAAAGCCCTAAAAATCTGGTGAAGTTAAAATGCTCATAACTTCACTTCTCGGACTTCGTTTTGGCTTATTTTGTTTTTGAAATTGGGTGAAATTGTGAGAGGAACTCAGATCTGTAATTTATTTGGGAAAATTCGGCCTCCATATTCTACAAAAATAAAAATAAATCACGTTGCCATCTGCGGAAAAAACCCTGAAAATTTGCAGATTTTAAAACTTCAATATCTTGACTTCCCGGACTCCGTTTCAGACGATTTTGTTTTTCAACTTGGGTGTTTTTCTGAGAGGAACTCAGATATAAACCTTTTTTCTGCAAATTTTGCACAGAAATATACCAAAAACTTTGAGAATGTCGCGGCCCTCTTTTTTCTTCGAATATTTTTTTTGCAAAAATAAAAAATATTTTCCCACAATGGTTGCCCAAGGAAAGTGCTCTGATACCACTTGTTAAGAACCTAATACTGAATACAAAAGCACCATAACAGATATAGAAGAAAAATATATAAAATCACAACTTTATTATATCAAATCCTTGAGGTAGGGCAACACCATACAATGGATCATATTATGGAAGGGATCCTCTCCTGTTCACTTGCCTCTTCGAGGGGGCATCCTGTTACACATCAACATTACTCGCTTTGATAAGTGTTGCATGTTTCTCACAAGTGTTGCAAGTATCGCATGTTTCTCACAAGTGTCGCAAGTGTCGCACGTTGCTCACAAGTGTCGCAAGTGTCAAGCAAAGCATACTGCCATGATGTCTATTTCATACTTATGACGAAACTAAGGAGACACTTAAAATGCCTCAAACACTTGATTTGAAGGAAGAGGAATGACTAACTGAAGTTAAGAACCTCTTGCCACCTGAAAGAATCATCGAATCTAAGGTTTTAGGAGAGAGTGCTCCCCTATATCACTCTTAGGAGCGCTGGCGCTCCCCTATAAAGTGCTAGGGAGTGTTATAACACCAAACAACTTTGCAAGAGGAGCGCTACTGATTTTAAGAGCGCTGGCACCCCCCTTAAGCCTACTAGGGAGTGTTATAGCGCCCTGATGCCCCTTTTGAGGGAGCACTGTCTAATCTGTGCAGGAGTTGGTCCCTTGAGGAGAATAAGGGGAAGATCTTTCAATCTTTGAAGGCAGTTGAATTCGAATTCCTGGTTCATCCATGATCTTAGGGAAGATCCCTTACTCAAGGAGGAAAATCCTCAACTTACCCTAAAGATACCTCAAGAGGTTAGGCCTCTCTAAACCTATATAAACAGGCTCTATCATGGTGGAAATGAGGAATAATTGGAAGCATGAAACCTATGATCTCATAAGAAACATACAGTGAACTAGAGGAAAATAATCAGTAAAGTTGTTGTCATCCAGATCGTGGATCTTTTGAGAAAGGGTTGGGCAAAGGGGACTTGACGAAGCTGTCGCATTCGCATCTACGGTTGTAAGTTACTTCTGTCATTGTTCTCATTAATATGAAACGCTTGGCCTGTTTCTTTCTAGTTTGTGTTTAATCTCACATGAACTTGTCTCTGATAGATAGATCTATTCCAAGATAATATCAATAGAGTAGGAAGTGGTTGTACTATTGTTTGTCTACAGGGCTCATCGAGGAGCGAGAGATTGAAGCTCAACTCGGAGCGTGCAGGGACAAATGCCGATAAAAGGTACTTCTTTTCTCCTTCCTCCTCATGCATTAGTTTGTATAGATCTGAAAGGAAGTCAGTGTCCACGTTAAGTGTCTTCTGTCTTAAGAGTTAAGAGTCTAGCTCTCAAGAGGAGATCTTCCTGTCCGCAGGGAGATTTTCCTTCAACAGAAACTGGCGACTCCACTGGGGAGAATCAAATCAAAACTTTTTGGTTTTGATTTTTCCTCATAGACCTTGTCTTACCCTTTGATTGTTTTCAGACCTTGTTCACCCCTTTTTGATCGATTTCATGAGCTGATTGACTCCTTACCCCATCACACTCAGCTTGGTTGCCAAAATTCAACTGAAATTTTGGATTTTTAGACATTTTCATGAGATTTTTAAACCTGGCGCCCCTATGGTTGTGTTAACAGAGTGCCAACACTCCCTGTATGTGTTAGATAGAGCGCTATAACGCTTGGTGCCCCTTACACCAGAGCGCCAACCCTCTTTTGGCAAAAAACCTTTCCAGAATTGTTTTTTCAGGGTCTAGTCTCTGTGTTTCACTTGCTGAGCCTCTCTGTGAGTCAATGCTTCTTCCCACTCAACTTTGACATCCTTCCTTCTGAGGAACAAATACCTTGCTGTTTAGATTTTGTAGCCTTCTTCATTATTTTTGAGTTTTTCTGCTGTTGGAAGTTTGAAACCAATGCACTATTTTTCTCTCCTTTTAGACTGAGCGAGAAACTCTGGTGAAGGACATCAGAAGTCTATGAATCTCTTCATTTGGTTTTTTTTGAGGTCATTGTTCTTCAACATCTCTCTTTTGTGTGAAATTCTTGGTTTTCTTTGTTTTCTTTTTTGCTTCTTGTTTTCGACTACAATAAGAGGGTGTATTGTTTGTATGCAACCTGCTTAAGCTTGTCTGAGTTTCCTTGATCCAAAAGGTTAATTAGCAGGAGAAGTGTCATTTTGAATTAATCATTATTTGCACACAAACAATAAAGAGACATCTTCATGATTGATTTTCATATTAGAAGACATCTCCAAAAAGTTTTAGCACCACATCGGATTTGATTGAAGAAAATTTGTTTGAGGACATTCCTTCTTAGTGTTTGTTAGTGAAAATAACCCTCTCTCTCTCCTTTAAATAGATATTCATCGAAAAGAAATGATTGTTTATCATATTTGATGCATTTTTTGGGGATCGAGTCATCATTCCATCCGTTTCACTTCCATGCACCCCTTTTGAGTAAAGAACATCTATAAAATGAACACTAATTAAAAACTATCTAGAACATTTTGTTTTCTAGGATCCTCCACCAACAGTAGACTAGGATTAGTACTTTGGATTAGGTTGTGAGCATAACTCTCCAAAGTTCCCAAAACAAACATTAGCATCTTGAGCTAGGGAGAGTCAAATCCAATTGTCGTATAAGTCTGCCTGGGACCCCCCTCTCACACAGGGGTTATGCACGAGGTCACACTCGGGAAAGCTATGGAGATTATCCCTCCGTGGTTTGACTGATTGTAGTGGTCAGATCATAATATGGGGATCACTTAAAGGTATACCCACAATGTTGAGTGGAAGCCTTTCAAGTTGATTTTGGGCTAGATACCCTTCCCGTACGTTCGGACTGGACTGTTGACTGTACCCTCCCAGGGACTGACTACGAATTGGTAAGCTTAGTGGCCATAATATTTAGGGTCTTACACAAGGTGACAGTGAAGGGAAGTCTCACTTTACCTGGAACAGACATTGGTCAAACTCACTCGAGCTCCTTGGAGGGTAAATCCACAATTACTGTGTGGAAGCTTGCACCAAGGTGAAAGTTCGTTAAGCAGGTCGCCATTGTAACTGTTCCACCATATCCCCACCCCTTCTTGACTTGATCACACGACGTTGGATTTCATCACCAACTAGTATAGTCATTGAGAGAAGGTTTTGTTTGCTCGGTTGTGATTCCTAGATTCTATTAGCGTATGCTGCTTCTTTTTGGTAGTTGGCCATAGATTTTTTTCGTCGACTCTTTTTCGCCAACATCGACCCTCCACACCATTCGCGGAGGCTACAGGGACTTCCTCCAGAAGATATGGAAGAGAATACCCCTTTACCCCCTCATTCTATGGAGGAATCTCCTCAACAGAGCGAGGTTTACGACACTATAACCTCCCAAGAAGAAGTTCCCACCTCTTTAGAGAATTTTTGAACTGTTTCAGAGTCTCCGGAGGCTTTCCGCATTCCGGAGGGATATGAGAGATGTGTTCTCCAACTCAATTCAGCCGGTGAATTTGACGTCATCAATCCTTATGATGTTCCAACTGGGTCTCATTCAAAACCTCTAGTCAACGACCCCTTTTGGACCACAGACATTGTTTGAAGTCCACCGCGTATGGTGCGGGATCTTTATGGAATAGGAATAGGTGCTGACGCGCCTATCACCTACACTGTACCTTTAAATCATTTTACCGGTACTACCATTTTTTTAGCCACATCATCCATTGGTCCGAACACATTGTCTGTTGGCCCAAGGTCCACTTTTTCTCTCCAGACGGCCCACTCTATGATGGTCCCTCACGTGCCGACTATTCCCGCCGGTAATGTGGTGGTTAGCCAAGCTGCAATTGGCACACCACTAACACCTAGACCTTCATCATCACTCCCTTTTGGGTACAGAGCACTGAATTCTTCCGCTGTCACTACTACCCAAGTTATGCCTGGAATTTCTATACCTATACAGCAACCCAGAGGAACTAGTCTTGGTAGCTTTAATCTATTAAGCAGCACTGGTCAGTCATTTACGTCTGGTTCCCAAATTCCAGGAACTCCACCTCAAGCTGGGGGGCATCCTCCCATTGGAGGACAACTTCCATTTGGAGGGCACCCTCATGCTGGGGGGCAACCTCAATCCGGAGCCTACCATCAACCGTATGGACAAAATGTGTCTCCCACACCCAATCCGTGGAATATCCCTTTTCCACGAAACCCACAGTTCTCGGGGGGACACAATCCTCAGGCTCCACAAAAACCTCTTCCCCCTCAAGCGACTCATATTTATGGACAAATGCCAAATCTGTCTTATAATCCTCAAAACCCATCCGGTTATCCTCTGCTCGCGCATGTTTCTCGAACCACCTCAAATCCTGTGTACCCTGGTCAACACCAACCTTATAAAAGAGGGCCCACTGGTTACAATTATCCGCCTAACCCAGTGTATGGTCCTACTGGTGTTCCTATGCCACACCAGTACTACTCGCAGGTTAACCGACAACTACCTTTCCTAGCAACTCTGGACCTCCCAGATTTGTCTCGGTTAACGAATGATCCTATTTTTCATTCTCCGATTTGGCCAGCTATTCCAGCTAAACTTCCTTCTGATATTCCAAAATTTGACGAAAAGTCCGGAGAAGACCCAAACAACCATGTGATGACTTTCCATTTGTCGTGTTCATCCAACTCCCTTATGGACGATTCTATACGTTTGCGTCTTTTCCAACGAACACTTACGGGTTCTGCAGCAAAATGGTATATTGAACTACCACGTGCTTCTTTTCACGATTTCAACTCTCTTGCCATGTCCTTCCTCACACACTTCCAACTACCCATTCGATACGAGATGGGTACCGAACTATTGACCTCCCTTCGTCAGACAACCTCTGTACATATCTCTGATCATATTCATGAATGGAGACGATGACAAAGGCTAATCAAAGCGGTCATTCCTGACCAATTATTAGTGTAATGGTTCACTAAATCATTGTTACCCCAGATCGCTCGTGATGTTTCTATGGGTGGTGTAGTCACCGAGGAAGAAGCTATTGCTCGAGCTCATTACTTAGATTTGGTTTATTCACAATCTGGCACTCTGTACGAGTTGATACCAAATGCTACCCGTGCCACTAATGATCCATCCAAACCATCGTCTACCTCGCACGTGGATGGAGTTATTGGCTCTGTCAAAACCCAATCTACTTCCCAGTCGACTGGAACAACCCAGCGGTCCGCTTCGACGTCTTCTCCCAGTTCGAATGCACCCTCTTCTACGTCCCCTCAAACTCAGGTCTCTGAGGTGAATATGGTCCAATCGACCCCTTCACAACAATCTGGGGGCAAGAAGAAAGCAATAAATAAACCCAAGAAAAACAACAACAATGAACAACCAAGAAATCAACCTCAAACCCTTGCTGCTGGAAAACAACCACAACGGAAACCAAAATTCCCATGTCTCATTTGTGGCGATGATAACTACACTCGAGACTGTCCACATCGCGATGAAGTGGCCAAATTTTTTAAGGGAAATTCACAACCCCCTGTGCTTACTCAGCCTTTTCCACAGCAACAATCTTTGGTTGCTCAAACCCCCACTCTAGGGGGCAGTTCTAACCAACCCCATGATGAGGCCTCAATAAGTGCCCACATTTACATGTTTAACGGGATTAGTCTGACCACTCGCACTATGACATATGACACACCGATTAAACCTGATAATTCGAAGACTACTAACGGTTCCTTACCAGACCCATTACCATATTCCGTTAATCCTCTGTCTGCTAGCCCTCCATCCGGACCGCTCCAGATCGAGAAACCTTCATTTGACTCCATCTTACACCCTCCCAAGAGCACTATCTGGAAATCTACCTTTAATCCTAGTTCACGGGCTGCCCAAAACTACAACATCATTGAAGATTTGGCTCAAGCACCATGTGCTATGTCTGCTCTGGAAGTTCTACAACACTGTCCCAGTCAACGTAGAATGCTCTTGGCTGCCATCGATGCTTTCCATCCTGAGTCATATAATAGCCTCACGTTTAATCTGGATGATCATCATCCTCGACTCTCCCACCAACTAGCTTTTCAAATCAATGTTGTTGTTCACAATCAACAAATCCACCGAACTATCTTGGATGAGGGAGCCTCTACTTGTGTCATGTCTTTAGCTTATTGGAAAGGCTTAAAATCACCTGCCCTTAACAAATCCCCTACGATGTTACACGCTTTTGATGGGCAAGGTTTTCATCCTCACAGACTATTACAATCCTTAGCCGTTCAGTTGGGCGGAAAAACTATTACTGTTGATGTCGAGGTGGTCGACGCCCCCCTCGATTACAACCTACTACTTGGAAGAAGTTGGTTCTACGCTATGACTGTCGTCGCCTCGTCGGTGTTTCGATGTGTACAATTCCCCCATCAAGGAAAAATTGTCACTATCGATCAATTAGATTTATGTACACCCGACGTTCGTGCCCCCGTTACCAACAACATTCCTTTTTTGGGAGACCACAAAGTTACGTATGGAAGCGTTGGTGTTGGCTTGTTGAAAGATTCTAGCCTTATGGGTACTTTCCCTACACCACTTCCACCCACCACACATCATATTGCCACCATCAATATGATTTCGACTATGGATTATCAATCTTTGGAATCATCTGACCCTTGGATTGTACCTAGTCCTATGGAATTCGATGTGCTCGGTGACACCATGCCACTTAGCCCAGCCGAGGCCGCATACGTGGCTATTCAATCTACCTCTCCCTCCCCAGACAACCCCCATTTATTGGCACCCGATGCCTACTCGATGTCGTCATGGTTGGATTCCCTATCATTCGCAATCGATTACATTTCCCAAATTTTTCCTTCCGACGAATCTATAATGGAAATGCTTAGTATTGATGACGTACCTTGGGATGATAACCATCATCGATCCTCTTTTCTTCCGCCTCTGGAAGAAATTAAAAAATACATACACTCTGTCTTCCCTCCTGATGTTATTGATTCTCCACAATCTCCCATCCTCACACAAGATACTCTTTCTGAGGGGAATCTAGGTAATATCTCTACTACGATCGTTATTCATATTTCGATCAAAGAAGGTGTTGTGGAAAACATTAACCTTGGTGATAATTGCACACCCGAAGAAGTGGTATCTTACACCTCTCTGTTTAAAGAATTCCACGATGTCTTTGCTTGGATCTACAAAGAAATGCTAGGGATAGACCCTTCGATTGTCGTGCATGAAATCAAGACTTACCCAGGTGAAAAACCTGTTCGACAGAAACTCCGCCCGGTTCATCCCAAAACAATTGCAGCCATAAAGGCAGAAGTTGAGAAACTTTTCAAATCTGGCTTTATCTATCATGTCCCTTTGATAGAATGGGTCTCCAACCTTGTTCCGGTTGCCAAAAAACAGGGGACCATCCGTGTCTGTGTTGACTATCGAGATCTCAATAAAGCTTGTCCAAAGGACAACTACCCTACGCCCTTCATCGACCAAATCATTGATAATTATGCTAGGAGCGTAATCTTCTCTTTCATGGATGGTTTCTCCAGGTATAACCAGATTGAAATTTTACCTGTTGACCAACATAATACAACCTTTATCTGCCCATGGGGAACCTTCGCCTATCGAAAGCTACCTTTTGGTCTCAAAAATGCTGGTGCTACTTTCCAGCGGGCCATGTCGTACGCTTTCCACGATATCAAGCATATTACAGAACCTTACCTCGATGACTTACCTGCCCACTCAGCCAATTGATCAGATCACGTTGATCACTTACGGGCTATTTTTCTTCGATGTCAGTTTTACCGCATCCGCTTGAACCCACATAAGTGTATTTTTGCTGTCGAATCTGGTCGACTCCTCAGTTTTTTTGTCTCCAAAGACGGGATTCGGGTGGATCCCTTAAAGATTAAGGCTATTCTGACCTTATCCCCACCTACTAGTTTGACCCAACTCCAAAGTTTGCAAGGAAAAGCAAACTTCCTTCTCTGTTTCATTTGTAACTATGCTGAGATAACTAAAGGATTCATGCGATTGTTACAGAAAAACACCCCTTTCATCTGGGATGACATCGCTCAATGATCGTTTGACGCTCTCAAGCATGCCTTGACCCACGCACCTTTGTTGCACCCTCCAGAGTATATAAAGGACTACATCCTTTACTTAGCCGCCTCCACTTCCACTATTGTGATGGTGTTAGTTCAAGAGGAACCCAACGGTGAGGAACATGTGATCTATTACCTGAGAAAGAGTCTATCAGGACCCGAACTTCGATATTCACATGTAGAAAAACAGGCTCTGGCAGCCGTCATCGCTGTCCAGAGATTTCTCCATTACATAATACTACGCACCACCACTGTGATTGCGGACTCAAACCCCATGTACCACGTCTTGACACGTCAAGTGCTCAAGGGCAAATACTCTAAATGGATCATCATCCTTCAGGAATTCGATCTTGAATTTGCGAAGTCTAAAGCCAAAAAGTCCCTGGTGTTTGCGGAGCTTATCAGCGATCTCCCCCATGCTGATGAAGACATCGAACCGAGAGATTCTCTCCCTGACGAAACTCTTTTCCTCATCAACACCTCTGATCCTTGGTATGGAGACATCCTCCTTTATCTCCAAACCCAACGCTTTCAGCCTAACACTTCCTGTGAAGAGTGTCGACGTATTCGCCACCATTGTCGTCATTATCTTATCATCGACGACACCTTGTATCGTCGTGGTATTGACACTATCCTTCGACGACGTCTGATTCATGTAGAGTATGAACGCATTCTAAACGACTGTCACCTTGGAGCCTATGGCGGTCACCTTTTTGGGATGGCCACAGCCCAAAAAATTCTATGTGTCGGCTATTTTTGGCCCTCGATTTTCAAAGATTGTATTGAGGCAGTCAAAAAATGCCCACCCTGCCAAGTTTTTAACAACAAGGCATGCACCCACCCTACTACGTTGCACCCCATTATCGCCATCGACCCCTTTTCCAAGTGGGGTATCGATTTTATGCAATGTAAGCCTACCTCAGCCGGGGGGCACGGTTATATAATCGTCGCCGTTGACTACTTTACCAAATGGGCTAAGGCTATGCCTACCTTTCTGAACGATGGTCGTACTGCAGCTCTGTTTGTTTTTAACCACATCATAACTTGTTTTGGTGTACCACGTGCCATTGTCACTGATCATGGTGCACACTTTAAGAACCAAATGATGAGTGAATTGCATGCCAAGTTGGGTTTTTTCCATGAAAACTCATCCCCATACTATCCTCAGGCCAATGGACAAGTTGAATCCATCAACAAAGTCCTCAAAACCATGATTCAACGCATGGTAGGGGAAAATAAGACATCCTGACATCTACAACTTTTCTCCGCTCTCTGGGCTTACCGTACTTCTGTGAAAACCGCAACTAGGTTCACTCCTTTCCAGTTAGTGTATGGCATCGATGTCGTTTTACCAATCGAGTGTGAGATTCCATCTCTGAAACTTAAAGTGGAACTCCTACCCCATACTTTTGCTGAAGAAGAATGTTTCTTATATCTAACCAAACTGGATGAAACACGTCGTGATGCTACTCTCATTAATGAGGCACATCAGAAACAGATAAAAAATCAATACGACAAATCCGTCCATCCTTAGACTTTTGCAGAAGGAGACTTAGTCCTCGTCTATGACCAGGATCATGACAAACTAGGGACAGGTAAGTTAGAACCTCTGTGGCATGGCCCTTACATTGTGAAACATGTTCTGCACAGAGGCGCCTACAAGTTAGTCGATTATGATGGAATTTCCCTAGGAGAGCCCCGGAACAGGATTTACCTTAAAAAGTACTATGCCTAGATCACCTAGCATGTGTACTTTCTACATTATTGTATTTTAGTTTGGTGTGCCTGTTTCTTTCATGTGCTCGAGTCTTTACCTTTGCCACTCATGACTGTGCCTTGTGTTTTCATGCGCAGATTACGTCTTCCTTTCCTATATTTGTCGGGTTTTTGGATGGCGTTAGTCGACACACCCGGAACATTACTTCGACAGCATGGGTCATTTACCAATTTTACGAGGTGGTGAGTTCAGGAGGTATTTTCTTAGGACCAACGACTAATAACATGGCAGAATATCATGCTGTCATCGAACTTTTGACCCAAGCCTCCTCCCTAGGTATCTCTCGTATCATTGTTAACCTAGACTCCCAACTCATGGTATATCAACTCAACCGTATCTACGCTATTCGTAATCCTATCCTGCTACATCTCCACCTACAAGTTCACCGTCTTGAACGAATATTTGATTACATCGAATACAGACATATTCCAAGAGAACTCAAAAATCTTTCAGATTCATTAGCTAATTACATCATAGATCGGTATCTCGCCCATAGATAAGATTTCATGAAGGAAAACAAATTGTACATCACATGTAAATTGAAACACATCACATTAAAGGCATCATCATGTACAAATTTTTTGGCACTGTAAAAAGTTGGAACTGTATATATATACATAGTGTGACTGAAAATGTTTTGATTACATCAAAAAAGTATTTGGAAGAGCAAAATTTTGGGTCTTTACGCCCATACAACATCGTCTGACAAGTCAGACAAAATATACAATCACCAGAGAGACTCTAATCTCTCTACATTGCATCGTGCTGAGAGTAACATATCACTGCGTGCACTACGCGTCTCAGGAGAGAATTAACATTCTCTGACACCCCCACAGTGTGTCTCTGTATATGTAAAGGCACTTCTCTCCTCTGTAGAGGAGGAATGACCATCGTGAGGCCTTGAAGGTTTATTTCAACCTCCCGGAGACCTATCACTGGTGCTCGCGGATCTACTGCAACCTGAGCACCCCCGCGACATCCTGGTATTGGTATCTCAGCCGGGTGCACTTCTCCCTTGTCTTCATGTTGAAAACAATACATCCATTAAAAAAACTCTTCCACGTACCCAAAAAAAAAATATATACGTTAAAAACTTAAAGCAAAAACTAGACAAGGTGTTGCTTAGTCTCTCACCTGACGCATCCCAATCTTCCCTCGCTGGTAGAATCAAATCCATGCTCCGGTGAAAGTCCACATTGGCATATGGGAAGTCTTCTATCCAAAGATATTGGCGTCTCAGCCAAGTGAAGAAGTCACCAGTGAAACGAAACTATGACTCTGCCACTAGTCTCGGAGATAGACTAGTCCACCGTTCCATCCGTGGTTCTCCCACCGATCGTATCTCCAATGCAATATGAGGCTGCGTTTGGGGGATGTGATCTAAGAAGAATGAGACCAAGAATGAACCATATCTGAACTGTTTCTGCCCCATCCTACACCGCGAAACCTGTTCCTTCACATTCTGAAGAAACCCTGTGCTCCAGTTAAACAGTGTTGGCTCCAAACACTATACGCCATAAGCTACCTGTGATCTCGACGCCAGATGTGCGCTAGTGCTTCCTGTCACACTCGTGATAGAAAACAAAATGGATTGAAGGGGTAAATCTCTGATATCCTTGATTAGGATTCTACCTCCCACCAGTCTTTCTCCTGGGACACAGTGACATGCCAGATACACACCCACTTGCTCAGGAAGGGCCCTCTGTCTCGAAAAAGGTATAGGAACCCCTCTTTTCGAGAGGCCAGTCAATAAATACACATCTTCCAACTCGATGGTGACAAGCTGTGTTCCGATCCGAAACCCCTGCTCTGCAACATCCCATAAGCTGATTATGTGTTCGAGCAGAAGGATCTCTTTCTTCATCTTTTGTAGCTTGAAGAATTTTAGAAGGCCACAATCCCTCAACACAGCCCGCGTACGAGGACTCCGCAAAGCAGCCAAATCATCGAGCTCATGCTCCCGTTCCTTCCACTCGATCATGGTCATTGCCGAAATCACCTACAAGAAAAAAAAAAAAAGAATTTCATTATTCAATTTTTCGGCAATTTCTTAAGCAATTTAAAAACTTGAAATCTATTTCCCATACTATTCAAAAAGGACCACGCCCTCTTTTTATCACTCAATAATCATCACGCAGCAATAAAATGTTTTAAAATTAAAATGATTTTCATAATGGCTGCGTGGGCATATTTTTTTAGTTTCTTATGGATTCTTTAACAAAAACGACCTATCTACTTAAGTATCAAGGCCTTGGCATCTATGCTATCACCCTCTAGAAGCATTTGTGTAAAAGAATGTCTTTTTCCCATCGTTTTCAATAGAGGCCGATTTGATATTTTTTGGAGCGACCTAGGGCTTCTTTTTTTAATTTAAATATTGTTGTGAAAACAAATATTGAACCATGTAATTGAAAGAGGGGGAGATGAAGATCTACCTGGTCCAAACAACGAGAGAAATGGTCAACCGTAGCTCCGGTATCAAGAAAAACAAGATCCACTTCCAAAATGAGAATCTCCACTGCTACAAATCCTTATGCAAAATGAAATGGTAAATGAAGATTTTTCTTGTATTACTATTTATAAATTTTTATTTTTTATAAGGTATAACTATTTGTGGGTTTCTTTGGAAATATGTTGGCCTCACTAAACCTCTGGATTGCAGTTTTGACACTACAGGTTTCAAAGCAGTTCTGATCGTTTGTTTACCTTGTCACATCCACGAGCATAGTCTTAGTTCATTCTCAAGATTGAGAATATAAGAACGCACCGGGTATACTTTTATCTCTTTTTCGGACCCGTATGGACACATGAAAAAGGAACCCCCTGGAGTCATCTGTAAACTCTTTTCAGACTCTCTAAATATGAAAAGATCGTCGAGTGATCTTGCTTCCTTTCACACTCGTTAAAAGGTTCGAAAGGGCGTCTTTCAAGTGGTAGTTTATCTCTTTTTCGGCCTCGTGAGACTAATTGTATGAAAAAGGAACTGAGAGAGTTATCTTTTAAGTGTTTTTCCAGACTCTATAATCATGAAAAACCTTCGAGTTTTCTGTCTTTGGACTCACTAAAACGAACATCGACAGGCCCGCACGGGACTGAACCCTTACTTCTTCTAGTTCGTTAAATAAAGGAAGAGGAACTTACCGAAGGTGAGTTATATTGAGTATGTGTTACCCTCCTTGAGCTCGTTAAATTAAAAAGAGGTACTCGTCTATCTGGATGGGGGAAAATTTGAAAGAAGCAAGTCAAGCAGTCTCTTGAGAACATTACCAAGTAATTCTTAGAGTCACCCTTGAACACGACACTTTGTCTTTTGCACACATTTTAATCCGTTGAACCTCTGCACTGAGCCAATCCTTTGAGTTTCTTTCACTCCTTTGGGTCGCATGACGTAAGTCACAACATCCACTGCATCATCAAGTTTTGGTCCATGTAATGTTTCTGTTGTTGTGCCTCAGTGTTCAGGGGAAGTATCCGCCTCGAGAGTCAGCCATCACAAATATCTTGTCTCAATACCCGTGTCAACCCATGTTCATTTGATCTGCCAATTACATATCTATGTTTGTTTCATGTCGTTGATGGGGGATACATCAAGGCCCTCCTTCGACGAGCCTATTCCTGTCGACTTCAACACATTATCCAGGAATCAGACTTAGAAACCAGTTAGTACTTTGAGACCTGCATGCCTCAATGGCAGGCCTCCTCACGTCCGACAGTGGGTTTACATCACTGACCTCTGATCGAATGATTCCACGGATGTTCGACTCCAGCTCATCGATTCACATTCGTTGGAATGTACTAGGGGACCTTGGGAATCATTGACATTAATGGTGATCTCCCTCGCGCTTGTTAACGGTTTACGTCATTGACCTATAATCAAGTGGTTTCTTCCATGTTCGACATCAGGACATCTATTCACATGGTTAGATTCATACTACATTGGGATCGGTAAGAAGACCTTGGGTTGAGTGATCACTTTGATATGTACTTTTCCCAGGTTGCGGAGGCGTTTCTCTTGAAAAATGACACATATACTGTTACATAGATCCACTTTGTATTGGTCGTGGCTATGTCTTGTCATCTTGTAGATCCACTTTGTATTCTTCGTGGCTACGATCAGTTCAGGTCATCAAAGTATAGATCCACACTGTATCCTTGGTGGCTATACCATTTTATCAATACAATTATGGACCCGCAGTGTATTTTATGGCAGCCATATCTTGCAAGTCTTGATCACCCAAGCATAGGTATGCCTGCCTTGGGTTTGAAACATGTCATAATATTTGTTGGATGTTTGTGTGCAACTTCTGTCAGGTTCTCCGCGTCTATACCCTTGCTTGAAAGTCTACAAAGCATTTCAATTATCAGTTCTTACCTTCTAACTTCATACTTTGGGGGGCAATCTGTTACACATCAACATTACTCACTTTGATAAGTGTCGCATGTTGCTCACAAGTGTCGCAAGTGTCGCATGTTTCTCACAAGTGTCACAAGTGTCACACGTTGCTCACAAGTGTTGCAAGTGTCAAGCAAAGCATACTGCCATGATGTCTATGTCATACTTATGACGACACTAAGGAGACACTTAAAATGCCTCAAACACTTGATTTGAAGGAAGAGGAATGGCTAACTGAAGTTGCCACCTAAAAGAATCATCGAATCTAAGGTTTTAGGAGAGAGCGCTCCCCTATATCACTCTTAGGAGAGTTGGCGCTCCTCTATAAAGTGATAGGGAGCATTATAACACCAAACAACTTTGCAAGAGGAGCGCTACTGATTTTAAGAGCGTTGGTGCCCCCCTTAAGCCTACTAGGGAGCGCTATAGCGCCCTGATGCCCCTTTTGAGGGAGCGCTGTCTAATCTGGGCAGGAGTTGGTCTGTTGAGGAGAATAAGGGGAAGATCTTTCAATCTTGGAAGGAAGTTGAATTTGAATTCCTGGTTCAGCCATGATCTTAGGGAAGATCCCTGACTCAAGGAGGAAAATCCTCAACTTACCCTAAAGATACCTCAGGAGGTTAGGCCTCTCTAAACCTATATAAATAGGCTCTATCATGGTGGAAAGGAGGAAGAATTGGAAGCATGAAACCTATGATCTCATAAGAAACATACAGTGAACTGGAGGAAAGTAATCAATAAAGTTGTTGTCGTCCGGATCGTGGATCTTTTGAGCAAGGGTTGGGCAAAGGTAACTTGACGAAGCTATCACATTCGCATCTACGGTTGTAAGTTACTTCTATCATTGTTCTCATTAATATGACATGCTTGGCCTGTTTCTTTCTAGTTTGTGTTTAATCTCACATGAACTTGTCTCTGATAGATAGATCTATTCCAAGGTAATATCAATAGAGTAGGAAGTGGTTGTACTATTGTTTGTCTACAGGGCTCATCGAGGAGCGAGAGATTGAAGCTCAAGTCGGAGCGTGCAGGGACAAACACCGATAAAAGGTACTTCTTTTCTCCTTCCTCCTCATGCATTAGTTTGTATAGATCTGAAAGGAAGTCAGTGTTGATGTTAAACGTCTTCTGTCTTAAGAGTTAAGAGTCTAGCTCTCAAGAGGAGATCTACCTGTCCGTAGGGAGATTTTCCTTCAACACATCCTCCTATTGAGCTACCACTCCAAATACAATACTTCTCTTCATGTCTCATTACATTGCTTGAACCCCTTTATATAGTGCTACCATCACCTAAGAACATTCTAGAGGAAGAATCTTCTATAATTAGAACCTTCTAAGAAGTCCTCTTACATTTATTATATCTAATTACCCATTTATTATATCTAACTACCATAGTGGGCCTTATTTAATAATATAGTGGACCTAGTCCACCTTACATTGAATGACCTCCACTATTATCACTATGGGCCCTCTGGGCCCCCCCACTACCTCTCTAGCTACCTTACACAAAACTCAGAATTGATGGATGTATAGGGTGAAGGAGGAAAAAGGGCAGGGGTGCATACCTAGGTTACAACATTGGTTCCAACTGGGGATAGCACTTCCCTGCAAGGTGATAATAATAGTAAACCAGGTGCCTTACCTTTCAGAACCTCGCTCCCACTGGCTGTAACTTACCTCTATTTCTGTTTGTCGAGCATGTATCTCTGCCACTTTTTCTCAACCATGCATCTATGAAGTTAGAAACAATAACTACACCGTAGTGCCTTTGTTGGGATATGGAGTCTTTATTCACACAGAACTAAGTAATCAAATGAAAAAATAAAATGAAAGCATCTATGGTACAAAAGGGACCTTCCCTCATCCTTAAACAAAATAGTGTTTCAGTAAGAACCCATTTACTGGGGCTTTGGAGATCTCTACATCATCTAGATTGTTCAAGATAAATGTGTTATTGTCCAGAACCTCAACCACCTTAAAAGGGCCAAATCAGAGGTTATCAAACTTACCATGCTTGGTCTTGTCATCCCTTTTGGCATTCCACCTCAAAACCAGGTCACCTTCTTGAAAGATCTCTTTCATGGTTTTCCTGTCAAAGGATGATTTGATATTTCTCTGGTATGCTTTAGTATTCTGATCCAGTGCTTCTCTCTTTTGGAAGATTCTCCTTTGGATGTCATTTGACTCCTCAATATCTTCCTGTAATAATTTTAGGACTGGTATGCCAAGATGGGTGGGAAAGACAACATATACACCATAGACAAGATGAAATGGAAAGGTTCCCAAAGACTTCTTGGTGTTGATTCTGTCGTCCCACAAAGCATATTTGAGTTTAGAGTCCAAAGATTTCTTGTTTTCGGCAAACAAATTCTTGATAATCCTGATAAGAGTTTTGTTTGATGACTCTGCTAGACCATTCCCCTAAGGGTAATAGGGTGTGGAATGTGTCAAGGAAATTTTATGATTGCCACAAAAGTCAATCATGATTTTGGACTTGAATGCTTGGGCATTGTCTGTTATAAGCTTGATGGGGCAGCCGAATCTGGAAAAAAATATTGGTTTCCAGGAAATTCATGATCACTTTGTCAGTGGTAGTTTTGGTGGGCACAACCTCGATCCAATTGGTGAAATAGTCGATGGCAGTGACAATCCACTTGTGCTTTCCACTAGAGGGTGGATTTATCTCACCTATGAAGTCTAACCCCCATTGCTGAAATGGACCACTGGTAGTGATAGGTTTTAGGGGTAGTGATAGTAACTTATGTTTTTCTGCAAATTTCTAACATTCATTGTAGGCCATAATGGTAGAAAATACATCAAATAAAAGGGTGGGCTAGTAGTACCCTGCCCTTAAGATCTTGAGAGCTATGGCCTTCCAATGCTGGGGTGCTCCACATACTCCTCTATGCATTTCTATTGTGACTTGTTTGGCTTCATTTTCATCAAGGCATTTTAATAGGATGCCAACATGATCCCTCTAATACAAGTTTTGGTTTGAAATGCATAATTTGATAGCCTTCAATATGAGAGACCCGACCTTTGTCTTATTCAAATTTGGTGGACATTCAAGATGCTGCAGAAAATGAATGATGTTTCTATACGAAGGTGAAGAGGAGTAATTTTCAAATACCTGCATGATGTCTTGTCTAGGATGTATGATGGGTGCATCTAATTGGGTGAAGATTTGATGTAATTATAGAACCTTATAGTTTGATTCTGATAACAACTTGGCAAGTCCTTGTCCCTTGATCAACTTGGTGGGTTTTATGTGCAGGTAATACTCTAATAGTTTGAAAATCCACTTTCCTCTTTTCCCCTCACTATCTGGCTGGACAATAATCTCTTTGACACTGCTGCTAGGAACAAAGGTTTTTATGCTAGACTGTAACACATATACCCTGAAGGCCTTGAGTGATTTGACCAATGCATAAGCCTTATTTTATAATATATTATACTTCAGCTCAACATCTCATATAGCTTTCCTAAAAAAGGCTATGGGCTATTCAGTCCCTTTTCCATTTTTCTACAGTAGTACAACAACAATGGTCTCCTCGGAAGCGAAAGAGAAGATGAAGAAATCTTTGGCATAGTCAGGGTTGGCTAATAAAAGGTATTCAACTAAAGCCTGTTTGATCCTTTGGAATGTTGAATTTTCCTCTAGTGACCATTTTATCACAACATCTTTCTTCAACATGTTAGTCACAGGCTTCAATATTTCGACGAAATTTGGCACAAATTGTCTTAGGAAATTTATCTTTCCAATGAAATACTAGATAGCTTTTTTATTTATGGGGATTTCGATCTCTTGAATGTAATAAAATTGCTTCGGATATTTTTTTATACCTTCTGCTGATATGATGTGGATCAGGAGCTTCCCTTATGGCATGGTAAAGTGGGATTTCCTAGGATTCAAAGATATTATGTATCTCCTGCATTTCCATAAAACTTTCTCCATATGCTGCAAATGTTCATCATCAAACTTGGAGAAAATGTTTATGTGATCCAAATATATAACAATAAATTTGTCTTTTTCCCCCACAAAAGCTATGTCCATGTCCCTCTAAAAGGTGGCCCCTGCATTCATCAGCCCAAAAGTCATCTTATCATACATGATTGTTCCCCATGGGGTGGTGAATGTTGTTTTTTCTTTGTCCTCTTCACACACTGCTATTTGGTTATAACCCAAGTATCCATATAACAGGGAAATATTGTGGGCACCTACCACCCTCTGTAAAATATGATCCATCTTGGGGAGGGGGTAATTTTCCTTTAGAAAATCAACACACAAGCATATCTCCCCATTTTTCATCCTCACAGCTACCAAGTTAGCCACCCAATTTGAGTACGTCAATGGTACAATAATCCTTGCATCCAACATCCATTTTGGTTCTTTCTCAATTATGGACATAAACATGGAATTAAATTTTCGAATATTCTATCTGAATGGCTTGGAGCCAACCTTCAGAGGGATCTTGTGCTGGATGATGTCAGTGTCAAATGTCTTTAAATTTTCATATGACCATTCAAAAGTATCAACAAATTTTTTGATGAGACTAACATACCTGTCCTTTTGTTCCACAGCTAATGCTTTAGGCAACTTGATGATCTAGGGATTCTTAGTGGTCCCAATATTGTAACCTATTATCTCTTCTTCTTGATTCTTCATGGAAGATTCTCTGGAAACATCATTACTGTCAAACAACTTTTCCAGTGGCACTAGTCCTCTTGGAATTTGATTGGTTTTCAGCTCCACAATATCGTGGCCAACTATTGTCTTTAGAAAATGAGATGTTTTTTTATTTTCTAATTCATTATTTTCACCTTCTTGGATTTCTTGGTCGATTGAGATATTGGAGAATTCATCAATGGTGTGTAGAAATCTATGTAGCTCTAGATCATCATGAAAGACTTGCCAATGCTTTATGTTGTCTGGTATGGTCGTTCTATGTTTGATTTCCACTTGATATTTAATATTTGGACAAATGGGAGCTCTAAAAGTGTTGGGAGTTGAGGCCATAGAATATTCCTTTTGATTCTTCACTCTGGGAATGAAGGATATGTTTAATTCTAGAAAGAAATTGTCGATTAGGTCCCATACCTCGTTTCTATATTGCTTGAGCCTATGTTGTCTATCTTGATAGATGTTCTTAACTTGATTGATGATTAAGTTGGAATCACCAAAAACTGCTAAACATTCAATGGCCATGTCTTTGGCATCCCTCAATCCCAGCACCAGAGCTTCAAGGGGACATGAAGGGAGATGAGGAGTATATCTACCCCATATCCTTCCTTCGATGAATATCCATCAAAATGAAACTTCCATACTTTGTTTTTTGACCCGTCAATGGATGATATTTGCATTGGCTGACTGATATTTCAGGTTCGTCATCATTTAAATGAAAAATAGATGAGCCGATCTCACCCTCAACAACATAAATTGGGTGTTTTATTAGGTTATGATGGTCATTGACGATATAGGATAATATTACCTCATTGTATAGCCTCCTATGTTCCCCTCCAAACATAGGGATGGTGGCATAAATGAGGTCCATTAGTAATGGTCCTCCAACCTTCTTAGCCCAAGTTATGGATAAGATCATACCAAAATTCGGGGGAATGTCAGCCACAACAATGTCCATTAATACACTCTTCATTGGTAATTGTGCCAAAGAAACCACCATATCTTTTATCATTCCCAGACATTTTACTTTATTAGAATAAAAGGAGTACAAGTCTTGGTAGGGTTTGGTGATCTCTAGACCTAGTTCTTCTATAACAACCTAGGGAATAACGTTGTGTGAGGCTCTTGATTCCATAAGACAGATATGCATGATCTTATCATGGACATTTAAGGATATATAGAATGGTAGAGAAGAATTAGACCCATCCTCAATGTGTGGACCTATAGTAATGGCTGGGTTCTCATTCTACAGACTAATTACATCAGAAGATACAATAGAAGTAGTTGGCCACAAAAATTTCATGATGGATTTTTTGAAAGGTTCATTCTTCATCAATTCTATCAAAGGAACATGGATCTTGATCTTGCTCAACTCATGCTCTAGGATTAAAGAGGCAGGAGGCCTATTAACTTCCTTTATTTCAGGGACTGTAAGTTTAGATAGGGGAAGTTGCTAAGATTTAGATGACATACCTTTACTTGGATTTGGCTTGGGAGCAACTTCAACTTGTTTGTTTGGATCAGAGATAGTGGTTTTGGGAGCCCCCGCTCTAGGCCTCAAATCGTATTTTTTCTGGGGTTGGCCTTGAGTAACTCCCTTTTCCCCTATCTGATTATCAAATTGATTTGACAGTTGTGTTACCTCATATTCTTGCCGCATTAAGTGACTGGTATAAAAATCTATTTCATTGAAAAGTACAACAACATTATCATCTACAACATTGTTGTCTACATATATCTCCTCAATCTGATTGTCTTGGAAAGGAGGCACTATCCTTCGATCATCAACATTCCTCCTTTCTCTCTGCATTATCTGAGGTGCATCATTAGGCCTTCTAAACTGGTTTGGATTTCTATTTCCATCCCCTTGAAAAGCTTTGTTTCGTTGTTTATATTCCCATTTTAGATTAGCTATTTTAGATGTCAAATCCTTCAAATTTTTGGTCATTTCATTAAGTTTGGGATCAGACGTGCCTGGGTTAGAGGAGGCAAGGTAATATTCTCTTTGTTTCTTCTTGTCTTTATCAGATCTAGTCTTTAAATTGTCTCATGCCAAGATATTGGATTCAATCTCAATGGCTTCTTCCTGCATGGACAACAAGGTGGTGGACCTTCTCTCCCTCGGCAGAAGGGAGAACTCTGCATCAAATGCATTGGCATAAGTGATATTGGCAAAGGCTTCAGTTGGTTTGATCTCATCTTGGATTCTACCATACATCTTATTGAAACTCTTGGTGAAGTCTGAAATATATTCACCATTATTTCTCTTTAGAGCCCCAAACTCAGTGATGTAGTAGAGATGATCTGTCCTATGCCCCCATTTCTTTATGAAAGCTTCATATAACGCATCGATATTTGCGATGGAGGCTAGAGGAAGACCCCAGGACCATTTCCTTACTTCCCCATCCAGACTCTACACAAACAACCTCATCCACACATCTGCGTAGTCAATGTTAAAGTTGTCTGCAAAGTTGTAGAAGGCTACCAGATGTTCCTCAATTGTGACATCACCTTCCCCATAATATCTTGGTAAATATTTCATGTAATCTATGATTGGGAGTGAATGTAATCCTACAGGAAGAAATAGGGGTGCATATCTGGCAGCAATTATGGCATTCATCCTGTTAGCAGCCATTGCTTGGGCAATAGGAATATGAATATTTATGGGAGCTACAGGGGTGGATGCTGGACTGGATGATGAAGTAGAGTCAGGAGTTGAAGATGCCTAAGGTTCCTTGGAATTGTGATTCTCAAGGCTCACAAATTATAGCTACTTGCGATGATGAAGAGAAGTAGACTCTTTGGGCACAACTCTACCCTTGAGGGGGGAGGTATATCTCTGAGCTACGATGGATTTTCTTAGTTTCCTTTCTGGCTCAGAGACTGTTGTGTCCTTATCAGGGTTAGGGTGAGCCTTGGTGGCTTTTATGTGTTCATATTTGGATCTTTTTAGTCCTTTTCTGGGTGCCAATATTTCTTTCATAAATTATACTTAGTGGAGTTGCCAGGTGAAAGATGGAAGTCTGTATGATCTTTGTTCACCCTCAAAGGTCAGAACTATTCAATTTTGTTCTCCTAGGGAAATATATTTCGTTACTTTGTTCCTTGACAACGATGCCAAAAGATGTTGGTCCTAAAGTCTGCACCTGACTGCTAAAGGGCAGAGCTAGGCCACCTCAAGTTTAAAATGATTGATTTTTTGATAAGTTGGTTTTGTTGGTCATATTAAGGATAGGTTTTCAAAGATGGTAATCTGGTTGGACAGTCCACAGTTGGGCCGAATTATTGAGGGTCTTCAGTGTTCCAGTAGGGTGTAGCACCATCTAGCTTGGTGGTTTGGCACTTCATACGACCTAGATCTCAGTTTTACAGTGGTCTTCCTTGTTATTCAACCTTTGGAGGCTTACATTGTCTTATCAGATCATTTTGTAAAAAATCTTATTGTGTTTATTGGATCCATCTGTTGATCATTCCATATCTGCATCATTCTTTTATTCAAGGGCTTATTCTATTTATGAATAATATCATATCTGAGGTATTTTGGATTGTCTATCATATTGTTTATCTTGCATATGGTTGAGGTATGTTCCATTACTGTATCTTCTTGTTTATTGCTGCAAACACACATTAAAATCATCAGTATAACCCTAGCGCAACTTAAGAGACAATAATAAGAAAAGTGTTTGACGAAATGCCACAACCATGAAAAGTTTAAAAACACATGAAAAATGTGATGTTCCTGGCATCTTGGATTGGGAATGTTACAGTGGTATCAGAGGCTTGATCCTCCTAGCTAGTGGGGATTAACACATGCAGAGTTAAAATGAAGATGAATATTATTAGCAGGATTGTTGAGTGTGAGAGGGAATATGAAACCCTCAATGATATTTTCAAGGAGCTAATAACATTCCAACGGTTCGTATCCTATAAAAATCCTAGTTGGATCAAAGATGAGATTACATTTTGGGTCAACCAAATAGAGTAAAACAGAGTAGCAACAACTAGATGGAGGGAAGAATAGAGTAACCCCACACCCATTAGGGGCAAGCAATGTTGCTACAATTGCAAAGTGCCTTGGGAACCGGACCATAGATGCAGGGTTAAAGGTAAGAAGCACATTATTGAGGTGCACTATGACAGTGATGATGAGGTGTGTGAGGATACATAGCGAGAGATAGATGCTTATTTGGAGCAGTCAGATGATGTTAGTAACTCTTGCACAAAGGGTAGTGATTTTGACACGCTTGAGGAGGATAGTGAACCTTGCACCTTGGAGCAACAGTGGTATGGACAAGATGATAGAACCTATACTTCAGTAGCCATATCACCATGTATTGATGACCTTACACTTCAACTGAGGGATGACAGTAGTAGATATCCACATGTGTCATCATCTAGAGATGACGAGCTCCCTATGATGACCGTGACACATCTGTCATCTTTCAATACACCCCTGATAGCCATGACCCATGAGGATAGAAGTGGCATGTTAGATATGATGGAGGATCCGTACATGAGAGATACACACCAGAGACACATGGATCCACAAATCCCGAGGGAGATATATGATGTACAGACCGTTGATCTTACACTCACATATCAACATGAGGAGATTGAGTCACCTATTTTGGGGATTTCATTAGTTGAGCAGGTTATGGAGACTGACAGGCTGAGGGGACACTTACATCCAGGACCATCCTTTTGTGATGAGGATATACCCTTTATTGGTCAGGAGGACCATAGCACATGTCTCGACACATCTATATGGGATCTAGGAGCAAATGATAGTATAAGGGTGAATGCACATGAGGATATAGCCACTCACACCAGATATAGTATGATTCAGAGGGAGCTAGCAGTTAGGGATGATGTGCAGTCACATATAGGAGGACCTAGTAGCACAATGGACAGGGGGAAGTTCAACGCTTTATCTTTTGCAGAGGGTATTTTTGGGGATTCCAGCATTGTCACTAGCAGTGAGAGACATGATGTAGCACCTCAACATGACTATGATCAGGAGTCACACTACTTGGGAGGACAATTGAGTTTCAGTGAGGATATGATCATGGAATCCACTAGGTGCATTGATGACACACATGCATTTGTGACAGATTACTGTTGGAGGGAATCAGTGGCACATGGTAGTTCAGATGAGGGATTTGCCATGGATGACTTTCATACTCTCAGGGAGAGAGAATATGTGATGAGGACCAACTACCAACAGTTGTTGATAGACAGGGACTACCTATTGAGGATTGGCGAGATGTATCATGAGGCTCTGAGGGAGTAGAAGTTGGAGGTGGACAAACTTACTCAGGAGTTGGAGAGTACTCATGGATTCTTGAGAGGCACACAGAAAACCCTTCAAGAATCAAAGTCCAGATCATATGAGATTCTTGAGGAGATTCGTCAGAGATCCACTTCCTCTATCTTAGTGGGCACTCATGTATATCATTCAGTCACGTTGCTAGAGGATGTTAGTGGTCTAGCTGAGAAGTACCCAGGATCACTGATGTGCATGAAGAGTTATGATACTGAGGCATAGGAGTCACCCTCTACGAGGATCTTTGAGACAGTCGGGCACTCACATATGCATGGGGACTCTAGAGCCAGGGATAGTTTTGAGGACACTTCCATTTGTGTTCTGAGAATGGTTGACCTTCCTGTGGAGGGTGATCCAGTAGTACACCCAGAATCTACGATGCAACATGAGTATACAGGATATGAAAGGAGTATGTCGGAGCATATAGTGGTGAGTGATAGCTCACAAATATATGTCGTGATGTAATTTTGGATTCAGGAGGGTGTATTGCCTTGCAGGGAGGAGACACACTTAGGAGAGCATGCAATTGTCACTCCTTTGCAACAACACCTAGTTGTGAGATATCACCTTCACCATTTCAATAGTTGCATGGGATATTAGAGATGGAAATTGGTTGACCAACAGTCGGAGGAGTTACTGCCAGTTGTACTATATGACTGGGGTTCATTGATGACTACAGGTGAGTATTTATCATGGATACTGATGGAAGATCTTCTGGTCGAATCATTGGGATTGACCAATGCCTGTGGTATCTTTTGGTCCTATAGTCAGCTACATATGTGTCGGGTAGCCTTTCCCGACACATTTATTGTTGACAACAACATGAGGAGAGATAGATAGTGGCAGAGGCTGTGGGGAGTGGCTAGGCCAAGACCACCTCACATGAGTGTTTTAACGACATCTAGTAGGATAGAGGTGGATTGTCATAGACAACCAGTTGAGACTTGGTGTGTGATGGTGAGCATCATAAGCCAGGTGATAGCAGATGAGAACGTAGGGATTTTGACAGTGATCAGTCTGACACATGAGTAGTTAGAGGAGATTGGAAGTGATAAACTTCCAAGGTTTCCATGGGATCCAAGATTTCATTTGGTTAGTAGGAAGTTTCACTACATGATGACACAGGTTGCACCAGAGAGCCACATACTCCACCTTTGGTTGGTTTGGAGTGGGCCCGCGGGGACTTGTCCTATGGAGCAAGACAATTTCTCCCTCTTGATCATCATGATCAGGCATGGAGATGATTGGACATGTACTACTTCCACAAAGATATTTTTATAGATGTAGTTTCTAGACAATAGGTCCAATGGCCATAGGTACTTCAGCTTGAGGATCCAGGAGTAGAGGATCAAGTATATAACTAGGGAGAAGTCAGGCATGGTCATAGTAGTGCAGCGCCAACATGGTGATCACCGACAGATACTAGCATGGGAGCCAAGGATTGCATGGTTGATAATTTCACTGAATGACAGGAGCGAGTGGACCTTGGCAGGGGAAAGTTGTTTTGACTTTCCACTGAGCTTCAGTGTTGAGGAGGGCACATATCTTGATGGTGTCTCACGGATGTCTTGTAGTAACTCCTTCTGGAGTCAACATGTATAGTTGATGGAGACTGTTTTGATATTGGTAGGGACTTGGAGGATGGAATCATTCCGGGATGAGGCCATGTGTCATGTGCAGGAGATTCACAGAGTTGATATATTTCAAGACTATGCTTCACAGGATATTACAGTTCATTTCCTGATATGGGACCCAGGGGGTGGAGTGTATGATAGTTCATCTTTGGATGGGTTCTACTATGTGTCCTACAGGTGGACATGGGATCTTGGTATTATACTTGAAGGGATTTGGTTATTGCTTGAGGACAAGCAATATTCTAGTAGGGAGGACTATAATGTCCCCACTTTGGGACATCATTACATTTCAGGGTGTTATGATGACCAGAGCGGCCAGATGGATGTTATAGCGAGTACAATGACTATTGAGGGATTATCCTATTTCATCATTATGATCCATTCCACACAGATTGGCTTTGGTTTCGTTGCATTCCGACGATTTCCATGATTTTGAGTATTTTGAGCTATAGGTTAATTAAATTCACTAAAGAGGTCATTTTGGGCACAATACTTGGAGGAAACTCTCATTATAATAGCTCATTGGAATCCGAAATAACAACACTGTAGGATAGGATGGTGAAAAGTGACTTTCGGTGGACAGGGAAGCCACAAGGAGAAATAAGTTGTTTTTCAGAGGTAAAAAGGTTAATTAATTAATTAAAGTGATTTAATTAATTAATTAATAAAGTAAAAGTCACTTTGGAGGGACAAGGTGAGAAGGAAGTATAAAGGAGAGGCAAGGGCCTCTATTCTCATATTCATGTATGATTATCTTTTGATATCTGGCTTCTAGCTAGTGAGCCCATACCTTGGGGGTTTTGAGGGTTTTGACTTAAAAACACCCTAGAGGATGATTCAGTGGTGAAATATTCCACCTAGCTTGTCCCAAGCTTGGTCTTAGGGATGCAATACTCCTCCACACCATTCTAGTTTCGATCTACATTAGTTTCAGGAGGGTTCTACATCAGTTATAGGTACAGGAAGAAGAGAGGGTGCACCATTGGGGGTTTCCAGTAAGGTGGGGCACACCATTCATTGAGGGAAGTTTGTTCCAAGAGATTGGAAGGGCTTCGGGAGATTCTAGCATCTAGGTTTACATTGTAGGGTCTTGGCCATTAGATTTAGTGCATTCCGAAGGATTTTTATGTGCTATTTGATTTATTAGATGCATTGGACCAATTGGAGGAGAGGAGCACACTTTAGAAAGTGATTTCAGTCATTTGATAGATCATATATTCACCATTTCTCTTGGGAATTCACCAGTGAGGTAACAGGGCCCCGATCTATCATTCTAGTGAGTTTGTGGAGCATTTGGAGGTCTCTAGGAGAGAGGTCGAATTATCTAGGGTTTCAATCATCCAGGGGGGTCTATCACTCATTGGAAGGAGGCTAGATCCATGAGTTTGAGAGGGATATTGGAGATTTGAGCACCTGGGTTGTTCTTGCAGTAACCTGATCTACTGCTCTAGTCATTTTGGACTCATTTGGAGGATTCCTTCAGTTGGAATGAATTATTGAGGGTCTTCAGTGTTCCAACAAGGTGTAGCACCATCCAGCTTGGTGGTTTGGCACTTCATACGGCCTAGATCTAAGTTTTGCAGTGGTATTCCTTGTTATTCATCCTTTGGAGGCTTACATTATCTTATCAGAGCATTTTGTAGCAGCTCTTATTGTGTTTATTGGATCCATCTATTGATCATTCCAGATCTGGATCATTCTTGTATTCAGGGGCTTATTCTATTTATGAATAATATCAGATCTGTGGTATTTTGGATTGTCTGTCATATTGTTGATCTTGCATATGGTTGAGGTATGTTCCATTATTGTATCTTCTTGTTTATTGCTGAAAACACACATTAAAATCATCAGTATAACCCTAGCGCAACTTAAGAGACAATAATAAGCAAAGTGTTTGACGAAATGCCACAACCAGAAAAAGTTTAAAAACACATGAAAAACGTGATGTTCCTGGCATCTTGGCTTGGGAACATTACATATAACATGTTGTAGAATCAACAAAAAGGTGAACTAAAACAATGTCTGAAAGAATAAGGAAATGTACATTGCACACATCACAAAATTTGCATTCAAGACAAGATTAAAACATAAATATTTGAGTAAGAGAACACAAATGTCATCAACATATATTCACTAGGTAGAGAAATTTATAGTCATCTGAGCAGGTCTAGCCCTTCTACTGCCTCTATTTTTCCCCAAAAAATGAACTCCCAAAACATACACAAATTTCCTATTTATCATAGTTGCAAAGGCTCTCGTCCATTTGGGACTAAGGCTTCACTCTATGTTCCCAGTTGTAAACACCTTATTAACTTAACTACGATAGTGCTGGAGTGAAGTGATGCATACTTCAAACTTAACTTAATTAAAAGGGATGTGATTCATATCAAACACAAATGAGCACTCATTATGCATGAACTTGAAATGTCTCAACTTAAATAACTGAAAACTGTTGATGATGGTAAATCAAACTGATGCATAAGCTAAATCACACTAAGCCTTTGACAGAAACCAATTCAGAGTGACATAGGTGAGTGATGTGTTGATAATTGGCATGCCTGCGTGCTGTTTGAGACCACTGGAAATGATTGGATGTGTTGACAACTCCTTCTTGAGCTATACCATGATTTTCAATCTTAGAACTATTCTAGGAGATTAACATTCAGGAGTCTTTTATTCTCGAAATGAATATGAGCCGTCGATTAGTTTTGGAAATTTGCGATCTGAGGGACCTTGCCACCTTAGCGCCCCTGCTAAAGTTTTTTTAGTCTGCCGGTTTTAGACTTCCTCTAACTCTATTTAGCGATGGTGCTAATTCGGAACTTCAAAACTTCGGAAGTTCGACCCTTCGACGATTTCGGCCTATGATGTGTTGAAAAATATCTAGAGGTGGTAGGGCCCGAAGTGACGTGGTGTTATGATGTCATATGATGTCATGGATTTTGATGTGTAACATAAGGTGAGTGACACGTGTCAGGGCTAGATGGAAGCCACGTGTCAGGGCTAGATGGCTGCCACATGTCTTGACGGATGAGTGTCACATGCTTCGGCACTTCAGGCTTCAGGAGTTTTGGATTGTGAAGCATGAAGATCTCCCAAAATTGTTATGGCCCGAAGTGACGTGTCTCATAAGGAGAGTGTCACGTGCTTCGACACTTCGGGCTTCAGGAGTTTTGTATTGTGAAGCATGAAGATCTCCTGAAGTAGTATGGGCCCAAAGTGACATGTCTCAGAAGGAGAGTGTCACGTTCTTCAACACTTTGGAGCTTCAGAGGCTTCGACACTTTGTCGTCTAGAAACTTTGAAATATTTGAACCAATGGCAAGTTCATACGCCCAAACGACGAAGTTGTGAATTCATTCATGTTAAAACCTGCACGAGTTTGAGACTCTAAATGCGAGAGAGCCATTGATCTGCATCGAATGTTGGATCTCCACCATTGAAGATTTGAACTGTTTGTTTGTCTTAAATTCTAAGCCCAAAATGGATTGCTTTGATTTGCTACCTTTTTCTATGGAATCTTACTGAGCTTACAAAGGACTTGTTGGACCCGAATGTCCCCTACGCACACAAAAGAGTGGGTGGATCTATTGCATGCTCAATTAGTGGAAATATGCTGACAAGTATTTCAAACTCTAACCAGAACATGAAATCACTCTTCAAGAAAGAGAAAAAAGATGGTGCAAAATAAGTAAAGACGAGTAGGGTCCATTAGTTTGAGTGATTGAATAATGGAGAATAAGCTAAGCAAGCAACCACAAAACTCAAAATTGATGGATGTATAGGGTAAAGGAGGAAAAAGGGCATGGGTGCAGAACTAGGTTACAATAGGTCCTTTAGTCTAGACCTGGGGATATTTCAAGACCTTATTATTTCGATATGTTTCCTAGAAATAATAACAACATTTAATTTCACATTATATCATTTAACACTTTTCAGAGAAACTTCAAGTACAGTTCTCAGCAGCTATGTTTTTCCCTATTAAACCAGTCCTATGGTCATTATTGCACACATCTTCACAAATTTGAATCTTGGTTAGAGGACTATTCCTTACCTTATGTTCCCTTGCAATACAATTAAAATATCTTTGAAAAAACTCTCAATAATGTAATGTTTTTTATATACTATCTAGTAATAGCCCAATCTTTGTTGTTGATTGTCAATGGACATATAATTGGAGGTTTGGGGCTATGTGGATTGGAATTACATGTGGATAGGATAGGAGAGGGATAGATTAGGCTAGTGTCCTTTATTCCATATAGTTTTCTCTTTAATATTGTTAGAGCATACAATAAATTCAACTGTAAAATATGAGTCTCTCTCATTGTACATATATTGCTCAATATGTCATTGCTCCCCATCAGATAAATTACTGTCATTTGATCGTTAACTAGCTTCCTTACTATTTAAACTTCTCAATAATAGGCTTTCTATGTGTTCCCTAAAGTTTTCACTCGATGAAATAAATAAATAAGACTGAAGATGAATAGTTTCCTCTATTCTTCCCTTTGAAAGGATGAATCCATAACAAGGAAGGAAACACTCAATTATCTCACTTACCGAGATTCTTGGTCACTCATATATATAACCTGTTTGTAACCAACTCTCTGTATTCTACTGGGGGAGTCTTATTTTTGGATAAATTTACAACCCCTTTTTGTGAGTTATAAAGCAAAGATTTAGAGACTTACAGCCTCCATCATACTACACCCCTGTTGGAAAAAGTTCTTCGAGTTGAATTTCGATTATGGTCTTGTTATCTCAAACTCACCCATAACATTCTATAAATATATTTTCCTCCATAGACTCAACATGGCTAAACTCATTCAAATATTATTGTTGAGCTATACATATCAATATACTCAAGCGAATATTATTTTTCTCATTCAATTGACTAATTCAGATTCCTTTTTAATTTATGAACAACATTCATCCCTGTTACCTAAAATATTAACCCTATTTTATCTTTCTAGAGTAACATTGATCCTATTTCATAGTTCACTTCGGTTTTTGTTAAGAAAAATTGTTAAATATTTTAAACCACTTATCGTTGGTATCACAATCAATGGGTTGATCACTGTCATGAAATAATTGGATAATCCTTTGCAATCGTTTCAACGAGCGTATTCAATTGTTACTCATATGATCTCCTTAGTTGCAGATAGAGTCAAAAGGAAATCATATTTAAATCAACTAAGAAAAGAGTTCTAATCATAATGATATTATAAACTGATCCTCCTAATCCATTGTTGGATCACCTCTTGGTAAAACCCATTTTTAAATTACCCTTCCAAGGGTGGACCTAACTATTTAATTCTCATCCATCATAACCCTTATATAAAATCCTCCCCTTAAAATCACTCAAATCTTGAGCATTTCCCTTATTACCATGACTTCCTATTATTATGATAAAATAAAAATCCAACATGCACTTGGGAGTTCCCTATTTCAACCTTAATGCTCCTGTCGAAGGATATATATGGGAGGAAACTTTACTCATGTCTCATAATTAGAACATAAGACCCTATTTTGATCACAAAGGGAATCACATTGATCATTCTTTCTAACAAAATAGGTTGAATGGAATAACAATATTTAATTCTTCTTTGATCATCTCTTCTATAATGCAGGTTGAATAAACAAAGGAAGAACAATCAACAACTACATATTTATCTCGTTCTTTATGCACTTGGAGTTTTGGGTAACTCATGGAAGTATTTGTCTAAACCCATTTTTTATAATCCTTGATATAAGTTTGGAAAGGAATTATTGATATCAGCTCATAACCAATCACCATAGAAAATTTGAATACCCTCAATCTCACCTAAATAAGAAACAACGTTTTGGATCTACAAAATTGCTGATTATTCTTTTGTGTTCAAAGGAAAATCCTAATCCCAGCCAAAATAGGTCGAGAACTTGAGAACCAGCTAGTTTATATTGGAAAGGGAAGCATATCATTAATTTCATGATTCAATATCATTCAAATGCTACCCCATGGCCTAGCAGGGGTAATAGGACATTACGATTTCAAGTAATGTTATTACCTTCCTCTTCATCTGGTACATTTTGAACACATCTTCTCAACAGACTAATGACCTAATATTACAGATCCTCATAGAAAAACCATGATCCCATAATCAAAACATGAACCAAATACTATATTGGAGGTATATCACTAATTATCACCTCAAAAGAAACTTATCTCAAACAACTGAACTCCTCATTCACAATCACCCTCAAGCTCACCAGTTCTCTTGTGACAAGTGAAAGTGAATTTGTTTCAGAACAACTTGGTAAATATTTGGGAAAGATCATCAACATCCAGACCCCAAGAATCCTTTCCTTAGATGCATCATCATCAAAGAAAAGTCACCTGGATCAATTCATCATATCCTCTGTCAACATTTGTTGGTTGATTTCATATCCTTGGCATGTACCAGTACATTAACAAAAAATCTAGGAAGTTCTTCTTACCCAACTTCCCTTATGCCAACATGCATTGCTAAAAGTTATTTCCAATATTAAACCTTTTTTCTACCAACTCATCCTATGTTGAAAAATATGATACCCTTAGATACTTGAGTTATCCAAACCTGGTTGGACACACTAAAGAAATGTATATAGGTTGTTGATATGTGAGATGCACAATCTAAAAAAATATTATTCGTCTAGTCTGAAATTGTAGAAGGAAATTTGTAGCTGTGGAAGAAAACATGTGTCTGTGATATGCATGTATAATGATCCATGTAATGGAAAAATACCTATCTATATTTTTCTATGAGATCCATTCACCCCAAAATAATGTAACCATTGTACTATGATAGATTCCGGCAAGATTCATGGGTTGAAATAAAATAGATGGCACATACTCAACAAATCAAATCAATTTTCATATCACCCCATTTCCCATACACCGAATTATACATATAATGCTTATTTACAAATTCAAAAGGGTGAATATGATTTGAAATAAAAGGGAAGTTGAAATCACTATTAATAGTGTGGGAAGTATAAGTTAACCCATCGGGCATATGGATTGTCACTGGTAGTGGGGTTATATGATATTGAGGAAACTTTGTAAGGGCTATGGATGCTCACTGGAAGTGAAGCAATCCTGGGAACAAAGAGATGAGGAACACACTTATGTATATCCTTACTTCAAACTAAAATATTAGGACCCATGGTTGAGCCGAAGATAAGAAAAGGTACAGC
>ML825716.1:55450-70829 GCA_009831015.1 Picea engelmannii | reverse complement strand
TGTTGTGTTACACTCATGAAAAACATTAAGGATAATGTGATGAAGTGCATACAGATATGCTAGACATGCCTGAAAATGTTTTTATTAATTAAACGCTATGATATTTTCATTTTAATTTACATGACAATTAATGTGCCTATGGTGTATGTCATGTGTAGAAAGGAATAATATTGGAACTATTGAGGAAGACAGTTTCCAATAATGAACAACCTCAAGCAGAGGGTGACCATGGAAAGGCTATGGTTGAAAGGTTGTTCACGAGACTATGAAAATCCTACTAAAGCACTATTGATAAGGTAGAGAGTAGAGAAAGGATGCTAGCCGCCAAGAACCGGTATAAAGATATTTGTGCCTGTGTGGCAAAGGGTATGAAGGGATTTGGTAAGAACCCCTTCCGAAATATATTATTATTGCATGTTATACCTGAAAATTGAAAGGGCAGTTGTATTCCTTGGATACCCAAGTAAGGTATGACCCAGGAAGGAGAACCTGAATGATGGAGGTATGAACCTCTGGTAGTAAACATTGTTTGTAACCCTTGGGAGAATTCATGAACTGATATGTCATGAATGCATGGAAAATCAAAGAATGTGTAAAGGCATTCATGTGAAACTTTTGAGTTCGTGTGTATTGATTTGGGATCGTGATCGACCTATAGCAGGCAATATGGTCCTACTGTAAGAATGAAAGAAAAACAAATAAACCATATGAGGAAGAGGCCGGTTAAATTCCGACACCCCATGACCAAGAACCAGTCATAAAGTGTGGCGAACTTGAAAAACAATGCAAGAGTGCATTGGGTATGAATGTGGCCAGGGATAGTGGCACATTTGTTAAAACCCTTTGAAATGTTGAATTACATTTTGAATATATATATATATATGTGTGTGTGTGTGTGTGTGTGTGTGTGTGTGTACATGGAAAATCTAACAACTTGTTTGGCTGATTGAAGAATGAATTGCAGGAAGAAGAGGGTCATGGATATGGTAGTAAAGTAAGCCCATAGGAGAGACCGATTGGCTACTGAGACAAACTGCAAGGAATGGTACTTCCTTTTGAGAAAGTGAATTTGATTGTTAGTATGCACCATTTTGAAATTGTTGTGATGATGTTGTTAAGGTGAAATAAAATGTATGTGCATGTGAACTAACAATTAGATTAGCTAAGGAATGACTGCAGGAAGAAGGAGTCTTCGATATGACAATGCTGCAAGCCCATAAGGAAGACCGATTTCCTGCTGAGATAAAATGTTATGGGGAAGGAAAGTCCCATAATTATGAATCTAGTTCATGTGCAGAACAAATATGAAAACAAATTGTGGAATAGGAAATCTGTAGGTGACAGATTTACAATAAAAATTCTGAAAGTTGGAATTTATAATGATGTCTCATGAATGTTGTATACCTGTGACATTGGTGAGGAGAAAGGATCTATCCAAAAGGAATAGATGAAGGCTGTCAAAGCTGAAGATGATGAAAAACAAAAGGGCTACTGCTGAGCCATGAAAACCCTATGATAAGCCATGATCACCTGAAAATTATTGTGTTGAGGTAACATAAGCTGGAGGTACACCTCGGCAGAGCAAGTCTTAGGGACACCTCAAATGTAAGACTCGATAGAGTCTCTAAAATTTTCTCGTGCAAGAAAACCTTGGCAGGGCAAGATGGATCACTCGAGAGACTGTATAATAGTGAAGAGGATGCCTGCGCCTGGGCCTGGAGGGTGAGTGACCACAAGGAAGAGGATATATTAATAATTCTTGTAAACTATTGGGATCATGAACACAGTGGGTAGTTTCCCTGTGCAGAAAAACCTTGGAAAGGAAGATGAAATCATGATAGCTCTTGAGAACTATTGAATTGGAATCATGGACCCAATGGGTATGTCAAGGAAAGCAATGAGCATGGATAACAAAACTACCATGTGGATATAGATCCACAAACTACAAAGATAAGTATTGTGCTAAGATTATGAAAACATCCTCTTGAATTTTGAACAACGGTAATATGTTTTTGCACAAAATTGTGATTAATGTGCTTGTTGTCCAAGAATTATTGAAGGTAGGTAACGAAGAATAAGATCCTGAAAGAGGAGCTGACCGAGGATGAAGGTCAAGACTTCTGAAGTGGTTGAATGAGAAAGGCATGACAAGTGTTTTTGAGAAAGAACACCAAGGATGGTGTTCCTTTAAGGGGGAGGGAATTGTAACACCCTATTTCCCCCAATTTGTAATTAATCATAAAATAGGAATTACCATGCTAATACATGAGGACAATGTAAAGGTATTATGTTTGAGTTGCCAATAACTGACGGTGGGGGTGAAGCCTTGAAAGTACTGGCCATGATATAACTAGAGGAAGAATGTGAAAACCATACAAGAGGGTTCATATATGAAATAACCACAAATATTCATGATAAGGATGACAAACCTCCTTTGAATCCCAAGGAAAGGAAAGCAGTCAATGAAGAAAGGACGGTGGTTGAATCACCAACCACCCCCATAAATGGAAACATGGGTTGTTAGCCCAAAGTACTGCAGGGACCTGCAGACCTTAGTTTCTCTCTAACAGAAGGAACAAGATAGGTTGGTGAAACCATCCAAGGTAAGTGGGACACAGAGGAAAGGAGAAGGACACACGAGACGAGAACGTGAGCTCGGAAGGGAGAGGCATGAAGCTCTCCAGCAGATCACAAACATAAGGCCATGAGCTTGATGCTGAAGAGAATCTAAGAAACCTTATCGAGGCGACAAATGAGTGAGAAAGCACCGAGTTCCAGAAAACAAGACCTGAACAGAAACTAAAACAGAGAAAGAAACCTCGAGAAGAGTGAGAGTTCCCTAGTAATATCATGGCTTGGCATGGGGGTGGCGAGAGTGATAATATTGAATGCCTCTGAGCCTATTGTTGGGTGGAAGGATGAAAACCCATAGTCAGTTGGTTGGCGGGAACCTGTAATGGATAAGTGATTTCTTGCTCTATGTAATTTAGCTGTAACTGGAAATGAATTTGGTTATACGGTGTATGTTTCAAGAATTGTGCTTGATTTTCTGAATGGATATACTGTGTCTCTTTCCTTACTGCTTGGCTGTATAATTAGGCCAATAAGAGATTATATGGATAGGACATGATTGGTACTCATAAATACTTGTGTCCTAAGGCAGATTGAGTTAGAGACACGAACTATGAGTTCGTTGATCTTAGGCATAGTCTCATGTATACATGCCAACCTTCCTAGTTGTCTAGAGTCCCTTGGAGGACAAATTCTATTAAGCTCAGGAGAGGTAGTGTAGTTATGCACAGGCTCCCTATGAGGCATGTAGAGACTGAGACTCACTCAAGTCCTAGACTTGACGAATGAGTGAAAGGGGTGCACGGAAGACTCTTCTAAGAGTTAATCCAAGGAGAAAGAGCACGAAACTCTTAATTCCTTCATAGCTAAGAAAGCTCAGGAGGGACAACACTTTTCATTAGTGCTGGCGAGACCCAATAGTCAAATTGTAGTAGAAGATTGAAGGTTGAAACCTTTGAAGCATCGAAATCTTCCTAGATCAGGAAGAAAGATAAAGCTTAGGAGGAAGAGCAACAATAGCCCTTATATCAACTGTAGAGTGTGGATCTGGACCATTGAAATCCTACGTCCAGGCACACAGGATAGCGCACAAGAGGAGAGGATTTGAACGGACGTTATAGAACCGTCACATCTGTAGTGGGGACCGACAGTCATTGGATACAAAGATAGGCGCACGAAAGAAGTCCTGAAATCACTTCAACCGTTGGATCATTGGAGGACAGATGGTGAACATCCGGAAGCCACCGAGGTTTTGGAACTTAGGCGTATAAAGGTGGTGAAGAACGAGGATTCACAATCACAGAAATCGTGAGGGTTATTCTGGATCATTGGATCCAGGGCGACACATGACAGAGATCTAACCCATCAGAGTTTTAGCATCTGAGATACCTAAAGGAAAATCTCTTGTACTTGCCAGTGCCGAAATCCCGACTTGCAAAACCCCAAAATGGAATAACGTGTCTAGAGTTTGGATGTTTCGGTGTTTCGGTACCCGGGAAACCCAAGGGTCAGTTTCCTTGTACTCGTCAGTCATGAAGTCCCAACTCATGAAGACTCGAAATTAGCTTAGCGATGAATATAGGCTTAGGAGTTTTGGCTCTTGGGAAACCTAAGTGCGAGACCTCCTGTCTATGCATATCGTGAAACCCCGACTTGCGAAACCCCAAAATAATAATAGCGCAGATAAGTCTTGATGTCCCAATATTTTGGCACCCAGGATATCTAGAGGCAAGTCCTTGATACATGCCAGTCCCAAATTCACAACTTGTGAAATCCCAATATGGCTTAGCGCGTGTAGATTTGGTTTTTGGTGTTTCAGCACCCGGAAAACTGAAGGGTATGAACCCCCCCATCCTCTTCTACTGCAAAAACCTAGTACGTGAGACTCTAAAAGGTGGAATGTCAGGTTTTAATTCGAGGCATTTATATGTGACGAATGTTTGGTTCCTTTTGGATTTCGACACTTCGAGAGACCAGAGAGCAGGGGAACACATGCATTGCTATTTCCCGAATCGCGAAAGTCGGAAGCACCTCTCTGGTAAGGTTCGTGGTCATAGACAATGAACACATGGGTAAGGATAAGGGATGGTTGGGTCTACATCAGGCCCCATAGGAACTCGGGTATTCTGTTCCTCGGTGAAAAGAAGAAAAAAGCTGAAAAATATTAGTTCTCGTAGTGGGTGTGTGACAGGATCACTTCAGAGATTTAAGTACAAATTGTTGGATAGTTGTGGATATAGTTGAACTAAATACATAATTTTGAAATATTTTATGGTGACCTAAAGTTACATAAAGGGACCTAATTTTACTATAAACTAAGGGATTTCCACTAAGGGATACATAAAGAGACCTAATTGTACTCTTAACTAAGGGATTTCCACTAAGAGATTTATACCTAATTGTTACATAAAGGAACCATATTTCCACAAGGGGATTTCTTAACTATAAACTCCCAAAATCCCTTGCTTGATATATTTTCCCCATTAAGAGAATGACTAAAACTAGGTACCTAATGTACAGGCACAAGAGACTACTAACATGAAAGAAAATTTTCTACCTATTGCTTAATGGGGGTTGGCATAGATATGCCAATTATTGGCTAAATCATTTGAGAATGGAGAAGGAGATCACTCTACAGAACATTGATATACCATTAAAAATACTATTAAATAGAAATGCAATGAAATATCAATTTACTTATGAAGATTTTTTGTTAACTAGAAGGTAGGGATAAAATGTTATTTCTAACATAAAAACTCCCATATGATATGGGTTTTCATTAGAAAATGTTTCTACTATGAGTGGATATATCACTAGTGTTAGGTCACATGGCCCTCATAACATTATGATTCCTTGTTTCCTCACATAGTTCCTACCATGTTTAAATTATGCCTACATATCCAACACAAATAAAATAAGTTGTCAATTTGAAGTTATATTATATGAATATAAATATGATCAATAAGATAAGCATTGAATAACTTTGGTCAATATTTCTCAAGTAATAAATGAGTATAATTTAATTAGTTCCCATCTAAGACTCTTTTATTTCTATAAATTAGACTTTATCATCCAAAATGAAGTATTCATTATAACTATTCCTTTAATCAAAGGGCCTCTACAATTGGAAAAGACCACCAATGTGGAAGACATTGGAAAAGACAACCAAAGTGGGAGACTGGTTCCTTTTTGAGCAGTTTACTACACAAGTAGGTCACTCATGTATTACATAGAGATGTGACCAAGACTCATGACAATATGTAGGACATGTGAAGCATAGGGGGGGATTTACTTACCCATTATCATTAGGTCTCACTAGATGGTTTCAAGATGTTTTTTTTCAACCTAGTCCAAATATAAATGACTCTTGGCAATGAATATTTATTTCTCTTGTTATTGAATGAAGAACACAGAAAAATACAAAAACCAAGTGTGAATTACATAATCATGTTAATCATTGAGTTTTTTAATGAGATTTTTGTTTGAGGCCATAACTAAGGGAGCATATACCATAGCTTGGCCAGACTCACTAACCTAAGGAATCTTGATAGCTTGGCTAATGACCATTACAGATTACCTAAAATAGAATCAATCTATGAATAGATTGACTCGTTATAGAAATACCAACATTAACAAAGTAATATAGATTTTCTATTCATGGAAAATATCTTGAATCTTAGTGTTGATTCTTTGTGTAAATGTTTGCTAGAAAAAATTTTGAACCTAATCAATCTATGAATAGGTTGACTCATTATAGAAATACCAACATTAACAAAGTAATATAGATTTTCTATTCATGGAAAATATCTTGAATATTAGTGTTGATTCTTAGTGTAAATGTTTGCTAGCAAACACTTTGAACCTAGTTTTTAAGGATTTTGTCACTTGTTATTACTTATTTTTAATAATATTTTTTTAAAACTCTTGTACACTATGAAATTGTGTTAAAAAATGTGATGCACTCAAGAAATAATTGTTCCATATATATAGATTCTTGTTCTTGAACTACAATCATACAATATGACACTAGATTATTCTTTGTTAAGTACAATGCCATATTCACTCTTTGCAATTCATGTCCATCTTACTCATGGTTGTTTATATTTGATAACAAAATGAATTCTACCTTTTTGCAAGATTGCTTTCAGCTCTTTTTCTTTTCATTTAAAGAGTAACAATGCCACAATATTAGTAAATTACACCAACACACAATGTTTTGTAAATATCAACATCCCTAAAAAAAAAAGTAAATATATTTGTATATACTACCAAAGATCTCAAATGATGAATAAATCCAAGGGATATAGGAAAGTGTCATAAGGTATTTACAAAACTAGTAAAAATAGAGCTTCGAATGGAACTTTATGCCTTACTAGTCAATGGAATGGATATGTTATTATGTGTTGAATCGTGTAAGAAGTCAAATAGTCAATTAGGTCAGAGTGCGACTAAGTAGGAAGTTTTGTTGGGAAGTTCTACTAGGAGATAATTGATGCAGGCGAGATTACTCATGCGAGCAACCTCACCTCGCGCTCTCCTTCTCACAGGATCGATCAAATTCCCCCTTTGAGCCGAATTAGCTCTTCTGATTCCCTGCTGGAATCTCTATTGAAAACCTGATCCACAGGTTCTTATTTCATCCACACGGTTCTCTGCACTTAACCGTGATCTTCCCTGACTCAATATCGGGTTTCAGGGTTTCAACTTCCTCGTTGTCAAGAGTTCCTGTCCTCTTGAACTCACAAACTCTGATTCGCCGATGTACTCCCTTCCAGCTTTAGCACCTCTTGGCTATGCCCTGGTCCATGTGACCACGTCTCATAAGACCACAGCCTTATGTCTTTCGAGATTCGGGGTTTTGCGGTCCTCGATGCCACAAACCTCTGTCCTCGCAATATCCCGATCACTGATGAGTCAATTCACCGATATGCGCCTTTACGCCTTAGCCCTTCTGGCTAAGCTCCTGGTCCATGTGACCACTTTTTGACAAGACCACAGCCTTGTCTCCTATCGGGGTTTCAGACATCGCAATTCTGAAATGCATCAACCCCGTGTCCATAGGATTCCCGATATCCCGATGCTCGATTTCTCGATGACGACCCTCCTATCGGGACTTTCTTCGATAATCCATATCTCCACTATGTGTCCCCAACTGATGGATGGCTTGGATCAAATCTCGTGGTTTCACGACTTCAAATTTCCCCGGTGCCTCATCCTCAGGACTCGCGAAATGCCGAACTCCGACTTTCTTCAGATCTCTTACACACATCCCGAGCGAATGGATGGTTCATATCAACCCTCATTGTTTTGGAGGTTTCAATTCTCTGATGAGAGGAATCCTCTGTCGACTCCAAAACCTGGTAGCCGATATACCAATGGTTCGCTCGATCCCCCCCATGTGTCTCCACAAATGGATGGTCCAGATCGTTTCCGAGACTTTTCCTATAGAAATTCCCGATCTCCTGTCGTCGTGACTCCCGATATCATGAATGCCGATATCCCAATGCCTTCGAGACTCACCTCTATGAACCAGTCCCCGGATCTCTAAAATGGTTGATCACACGACATATGTCCTTCCTCAGACGGACGACTGTGATTCCTTCATTGTTTTGGGACTTGAAATATCCCGACCTTCTCGACCTCAGGACCTCTGATATCCCGAGTGCCGATATCTTGATGCCCAATTTCCATTTGGGACTTTTGCACTGCTGTGAGAAGGGTTAAACCCGACGCACCTCCTATCCGATCCAACGGTTGACGGGATTTCTGAATGAGATCCAACGGCTCATGATCTCCCCCTTCTATGCACTTCTCCTGCTCCTTCCTGGACATAGAAACCAACGGTCCAGATCTCTTTTCTCCGTCGATCTAATGGCTTCTGTGCTCTCTTGAGCTTGTGCACTCCTTCTTCCTAGATTTGGAAGAATTTCTAAACCCAAAGGACTCAACCTTTGCTCCCTTTCACCTTTGCGAACTCCTCACTCTGAGTTTTCTCCGGCATGTGTAAAAACATTGTTCCTCTTGAGATTTTACTCCCGAATCCTCAAAGGATTCTCTGACTTCTACACCTCTGCAGAGTCTTCACATGCACACTGAGTTTTGTCTCTTCTGATCTTCTTAACACTCAGACCCCTAAGAGATGTTTTCTTGCTCCCTTCTCCCATAGGTGGAGAATGTAATGCTCACTTGGATATCCCTCTGCTCAAGCAACCTCTTGCTGATCATTTCAGGTTGTTCAATAACCCTGTGAAGATCCTTCAGTGGATTCTTCCTCTAAATTCCGGAACTCAAAGAGTTCTCTTATCCTGTGCCTGTCTTCCCACCTACTCAATGCCCACCTGACAGAGTATCTTAGAATCCCCAGTGATTTTGTTTCTTCCTGAACTCACAGTAGAATTCCTCCAAATGCACCATTGTGCATATTCTCAATGCCCATCGGCAGAGCTTCACAGAATCCACAACAGAATTCTATCTACAACTCTGTCTCTCCTACACAGCCTTTCCTCCAAGGTGTTCAGCAACCTTGAGGTCTTCCCTGAGTTGTTGATTCCATTTCTTACACTGCAACAGGTCTTTGTCTGAACCCACAGAATTCAGAAGTGCAACCTCTAAGCACGGTTTATCAGAACCTGCAGCGTTCTGTCACACCGTCCTGGCATGAAGCCTCAAAGACTTTCACCTAAAGTAAAAAAAACTCCTGCAAATGCAAACCTACAACATACATCTACAACACATAAAGAACACTCATAGACAATCATTCAAGACATAATACATGCAGGAAAAACTGCTCTTTGTATTAAATATGGAAAATGCCTGTTTGTACAAGGGTGTTTCTGAGCATGGCCTCTAACAAGGTCTCGGATCCTCACTTCTTCTCCTCTACTCACAGATTCCCTATTCTCAAATGCTACTTCTTCTTACACAAAATGAGATACGAAATCTCTTTTACCTGAGGGGGCTCTTTGATCTCTTCCCTCCAACCTACCTACCTTATTCAATTACATTGAAATAGATGTCTAGTCCAGAATCGGATCTAGATCTCAGCCTTAAAAACATTAAAGGCCTATCTACCTAATGCCTGCACAAAGGCATGACTTCCTATCTCAACAGCTTAAACATTTAATTACATTCAATTCAGATTTCAAATGAGGCTGCACCTCTCTTCATTTTGGATGCACGTGCAAGACATGGCTGGCTGGATAGATGGCTGACGTGGAGAGATTCTCCTACATCAAACTCCTCAACTGAAAAATTCATGAGCTCCTACTCATGATCTTCCCATCTCATATGTTGAAATCCTCCTGGATCCCAAATCATCCTTTGGAGTTGTTCATCCGCTCCATTTCCTTGCAGCTGCTTCTGCGCTGCTGCTACTGCTACTGCTTCTTTTCTGCACAGCTGCTCCTTGGTGGCAGTCTCTGCTGACCTTAACATCAGCCTTCTGATGTCCTCGATCACTTCTTCCAGCTGCTCCAATGGCTGGCTATGTTCATGCAGTCTCCTCAGCTGCAAAAATTTTCTACACACGGGTAGATCATCATGATCTCCCATGCTTTCTTCATCAACTTCCAACTTCACCTATTGGATGTGCATGCCCTGCACTTTCACCCTCTCTTCCAGAACTTCTATTTGTTGATACAGATCAGAAAAACAAATGTTTTCTGCCCCTTCTTCTTCTTCTGCTGATGCAAACTCCCATGTTGTAGTCCTTTCAACTTCCTGGCTGAAAATGTTGAGCCATTCCTTAGGATGCTCATTATCCTCCCCGTCTGCTTCTTTTGCTGTCAGATTCAGTGCTATAGCTTCCTCATCTTCCTGGATGAATGCATTCAGACACTCTTTAGAATGATCATCTCCTTCTTTCCATGCTTCTTCTTCTGCTTGGGAAGTCTCAAACACCTACTCCAATTCCTTTTTGACAGTCTCAGCTGATTGTTCTTCTTTTGTTGCTGCATCTGCAACACGGATTTCTGCCTCCTCCTGGGAAAATGGTAGGAATATTCCAATTCCCCCAATCATCATAAGGCTCCTCAGATTGTCCTCTTCTGTCAGCTTCATCTATTGATCTAAACTCATCTCTGAGCTCATCTGCTCTGTCAGCTCCTCAGGCTGATTCCAACTCACTTCTGAGTTCATGAGACCCACAGATAGTCTCATCTGCTCATCCCTTCCCACCTGAAAATATGGGATGCTTCCATTTCTCACCTATGAGATCAACTGATCCCATATTCATCAGAAACCCTTGCTGAATTGAACTCACCTCTGAGTCCATGAGACTTTAAGATAGTCTTGAATTCTCATCTCTACCCACCTGGCAATCTGAGATGTTTCCACTGCTCTCCTGGCAGTCTTTGAGATCCTGCAACGACCTCATTTCATTGCCTAGATGGAAATGTGAAATTCCTTGGCTGTCCTCATGACAGTCTTTGAGATCCCGTAGTGACCTCATTTCGTTGCCCACCTGGCAAACTGGAATTTCCTCTCTGCCCTCCTGGCAGTTCTTGAGATCCTCAGCCGATCCCATTTCATCGAGATCTCTCCCAGTCTCTGGTTCACATATCTGAACCATTTCCTCTTCTGGTCCGTCGAGGTTTTCAACATACCTCAACCATCCTTTCAACAAACTTCTTTGTCTTATGACCATCAACTCCTTGACTAGCCATTTTTCTTTTGGCTTCTTCATGGGCCATCCATACACCCATCTCAACTTTGCTTTCTGCTGCATCCACAGTTCAAGATTTTCTATGTCTGCCCTTATTTCATAGAGCTCTTTATCCATTTCTACAAGCTTTTATACTTTTCTCTTCCTCCCAGCATGTCTATGGTCTTCAGTAACCATGGTGTTGTCTCTGTCTGCTCTCCTAGCAAACATGTTGTTGTCACTCTGCACTAAGAGTGTTACCAGCTTCATCCTCCAGTCTCCCTGATTGTCTTCTTGATTGCTGCCTACCTGTAAACAATCGCCATAGGGTCTCTAGTGCTCTGTCCTCTCCCCTCTGCTTGAAATATACAAACAAATTTCTAGCTCTGATACCACTTGACATGTGTATCAGAGTGCTCTTTTATCTCCTTCTGGCTCCTCCTGCCCAAAATATACAAGAAATAATCAAGCTCTGATACCACTTGATGCAGGTGAGGTTTCACGCGAGCGACCTCACCTCATGCTCTCCTGCTCACAGGATCGATCAAATTCCCCCTTTGAGATGAATTAGCTCTTCTGATTCCCTATTGGAATCTCTATTGAAAACCTGATCCATAGGTCCTTATTTCATCCACATGGTTCTCTGCACTTAACCGTGATCTTCCCCGACTCAATATTGGGTTTTGGGGTTTCGTCTTCCCCGTTGTCAAGAGTTCCTATCCTCTTGAACTCATGAAATCCAATTCATCGATGTGCTCCCTTCCAGACTTAGCCCCTCCTAGTTATGCCCTGGTCCATGTGACCACTTCTCATAAGCCCGTAGCCTTATGTCTTTCAGGAATCGGGGTTTCGCGGTCCTCGATGCCACAAACCTCTGTCCTCGCAATCACCCGATCATTGATGATTCAATTCATCGATATGTGCCTTTACGCATTAGCCCTCCTAGCTAAGCTCCTGGTCCATGCGACCACTATTTCACAAGACCACAGCCTTGTCTCCTATCAGGGTTTTGGACATCGCAATGCCAAAATGCATCAACCCCGTGTCCACGGGATTCTTGATATCCTGATGCTCGATTTCCTGATGACGACCCTCCTATCGGGACTTTCTCTAATAATCCATATCTCCACTACATGTCCCCAACTGATGGACGGCTCGGATCAAATCTCGTAGTTTCATGACTTCAAATGTCCCGGGCGCCTTGTCCTCAGGACTCGTGAAATGCCGAACTCTGAATTTCTTTAGATCTCTGTTACGCGTCCCAAGTGAATGGACGGTTTAGATCAACCCTCGATATTTCATAGGTTTCAATGCTCCGATGATAGGAATCCTCTGTCAACTCCAAAACCCTATAGCCGATATACCGATGGGTCTCTCGATCCCCGCCACGTGTCTCCACAAACGGATGGTCGAGATCGTTTCAGAGACTTTTCCTATAGAAATTCCCGATCTCCTGTCATCGTGACTCTCAATATCGTGAATGCCAATATCCCGACGCCTTCGAGACTCACCTTTACGAACCAGTGCCCGGATCTCCAAAATGGTTGATCATGCAACACGCGTCCTTCCTCAGACGGACGACTATGATTCCTTCATTGTTTCAGGAGTTGAAATGTCTCGGCTTTCTCGACCTTAGGACCTACGATATCCCAAGTGCCGATATCCTGATGCCCAATTTCCCTTTGGGACTTTCGCACTAGCGTGAGAAGGGTTAAACCCCATGCACCTCCTGTCCAATCCAATGGTTGACGGGATTTTTGAATGACATCCAACGGCTCACGATCTCCCCTTTCTGTGCACTTCTCCTACTCCTTCCTGGACGTAGAAACCAACAGTCCAAATCTCCTTTCTCCGTCGATCTGACGGCTGCTGTTTTGTCCTAAGATTGTGCACTTCTTCTTCCTATACTTGGAATAATTTCAAAACCCAAAGGCCTCAACCTTTTCTCCCTTTCACCTCTGCAAACTCCTCACTCTGATTTTTCGCCAGCGCGTGTAAAAACGTTGTTCCTCCTGAGCTTTTACTCATGAATCCTCAAAGGATTCTCTGATTTCCGTGCCTCTGCAGAGTCTTCACATGCACACTCAGTGTTGTCCCTCCTAATCTTCTTAACACTCAGATCCCTAAGGGATTTTTTCTTTCTCCCTTCTCCCACAGGTGGAGAATATAATGCCCACCTGGCTATCCTTCTGCTCAAGAAACCTCTTGCTGAGCCTTTCAAGGTGTTCAGAAACCTTGTGAAGATCCTTTAGTGGATTCTTCCTCTAAATTCCAGAACTCAAAGAGTTCTCTTCCCTTGTCCCTGTCTGCACACCTACTCAATGCCCACTTGATAGAGTATCTTAGAATCCCAAGTGATTTTGTTTCTTCCTAAACTCACAACAAAATTCCTCCAAATGCACCACTGTGCATATGCTCAATGCCCACCTGGCAGAGGTTCACATAATTATGTCTGCAACCGTGTCTCTCCTACACAACCTTGCCTCCAAGGTTTTAAAAAACCTTGAGATCTTCCCTGAGTTGTTGATTCCAGTTCTTGCATTGCAACACATCTTTGTCTGAACCCGCAGAATTCAGAAGTGCAACCTCTGTGAACAGTTTATCAGAACCCGCAACATTCTGTCACACCCTCCTGTTCTGAAGCCTCAAAGACTTTCACCTGAAATCAAACCAACTCCTGCAAATGCAAACCTACAAGACACATATACAACACATAAAGAACACTCACAGACATTCATTCAACATAGAATACATGTAGGAAAAACTTCTCTTTGTATTAAATATGGAAAATGCCTGTTTGTACAAGGGTTTTCCTGAGCACGGCCTGTAATAAGGTCTCGGCTCCTCACTTCTTCTCCTCTACTCACAGATTCCCTATTCTCAACTACTATTTCTTCTTACACAAAATGAGATACGAAATCTCTTTTACCTGAGGGGGCTCTTCGAGCTCTTCCCTCCAACCTACCTATCCTATTCAATTACATTGAAATAGTTGTCTAGTCCAGAATCGGATCTAGATCTCAGCCTTACAAACATTAAAGGCCGATATACCTAATGCCTGCACAAAGGAACGACTTCCTGGCTCAACAACTTAAACATTTAATTACATTCAATTCAAATTTCAAATGAGGCTGCGCTTCTCTTCATTTTGGATGCACGCGCAAGACGTGGCTGGCTAGTTGGTTGGCTGACGTGGAGAGATGCTCCTGCATCAATAATCACCTAATATGGAAGTGATAGATTTATTGAACTATGCATAATTGACTTGAAGATCACATTGAGATAATTAATGGAAATAATGGATGCATGTTTCTAGAACATGTCAACAAAAACCTAAAAGGTTCTAAAGAATGTTTATTGGTCAATTCTTCGTGTAGTATGGTTTATGAGTAGTTGAATGGTTGAGGACTAAGTTGATTGGGGTTCTTGGTAGAATAGAACTCAATGTTACCATGGAATAAATCAATCCTAATGGTTTCTTTGAGGGTGCATATATTAACCTCAATGAATTGACAAAATGTACAAGGGATTACAAGATCAAAAGCAACATGTGTATTGTGCATCAACAATAACTATTGAACCAATTCTTTGTCATTAGGAAGTGGGCATCAAATGACATGTAGAAGTTGAATTGATTGTTCAAGTGGCATGTAAAGAAGAGGAACAATTGTAACTATCTCTTAGAAATGGGCCATAAGAATATGAAGTGCTATAGATTGAGAGAGGGAGGTAGAAGTTTGAAGATTACAATTGAGAAAGGGTGCAATTGTTGATTAAGGTTGGTTGTCATTGATGTCAACCCTTAAAGAAAGACCCGTAGAACAAAGGTTTGGGTAATATACCCAATAGTGTTTGATGTAAATATGACTCATTATTGTTTTTTCATGGTTGATAAGAAGTAAATATGGATGTACTCCAAAGTGGTTCCCTTATGGTGAAATCCCTCACGGTAAGATGTTTTGTGGAGTAAGAGAACCCATGCTTAATTGTGGAATAATGATATGAAGGAAAGTGAATTTTTTAGGTAAAATATCCTATATGGATAGTGCTTGTCATGTCATTTCTGGTGGTATGTGTAACGTCACATAATTCCCTCACGGTTAGAGAGTTATGGCCATGAGAAGTTGGAGACCCTAGGTTTGGGTAATGGACCCAAGTTTGTTTCAT
>ML825716.1:14829-27368 GCA_009831015.1 Picea engelmannii | reverse complement strand
TTTTAACAATGGAAAATGTTGCTGAAGAAATGGTGTTTCAGAAGTGGGGAAAATAATGGGGAAAAATGAGGAAAGTGTTGTTGAAGAGTGGTGTTTCAGCAATGGGAAAAAGGGTGAAATATTGCTGAACAATGGTGTTTCAACAATGGAAAAAAAATGGGGAAAATGAAGAAAATGTTGTTGAAGAGTGGTGTTTCAGCAATGGGAAAAATGGGAAAATTGAGGAAAATGTTTCTGAAGAGTGGTGTTTCAACAACGGGAAAAATGGGGGAAATGAGGAAAATGTTGTTGAATGGATTAAAGAAAGAGGGAGCAGTGCTTCAAAAAATGAAGCTTGGATCTGCTTGTAGTAAGATTGTCCTTTATTGGTAGGCCTTTTCTTGGATCGAGAATCTACAAAAGAATCAATTGTAACATGTCATTCCTTGACAGGGATTATTAGTAAAAGAAATTTAATCTAATACGAAATAAATTAAATATGGAAAAATTAATTGCAATGAGGGGCAGGAGGCTTCTCTAAAAAGAGATAATGTGAGTCTGCCACACATGTGGCCTTAAAATATTTTTTGGAAATGGGGTGCTAATATAGATGGAGTCGATGACCATTCACTAATAACGGTGTTTTAGAGTCATCAATTGTGAGGATCCTTACTGTTCCATTGGGGAAAACAATGTCCACTTCGTAAGATCCTAGCCATCTTGTACGTAGTTTCCCTTGAAATTCTTTAAACCAAGAATCATATAGTAAAGCCCAATTATCTTTTTGGAATTGCTTATGCTTGATGGTTTTATCATGCCATTTTGTTCTTTGTTGTTGAATCATAATTGTCTAGTGAATGGCATCTAATATTTTTTCATCCAATTCATTAAACTGTTGCAACCTAGCTGTTTGTGCATCGGTCAAATCAAGGTTAATAGCTAAATCAGTCCTTGAGGTCTTGATTTCAAATTCCATAGGAAAGACGACACTTTTTCCATAAACTAATTCATAGGGGGAGAATCCTGTAGTATTTCTCCAGGTAGTTCTGTAAGCCCATAATGCTTCAGAGAGCCTTTGAGACCAATCATTCCGATTTTTCTTCACTGTTTTTGTGAGAATGGCTTCTATTACTTTGTTTGTGCTTTCCACCTGTCCATTGGATTGGGGGTGGTATGGTGTAGTCATTCTATGATGAATATGATACTTTTGAAGGGTGGCTTTAAAACCATGAGAAGTCAAGGGAGGTCCCCCATCTATGAGTAATTCTCTAGGCACTCCAAATATGATAAAGATATCTTCAAATAAAAAATATAGAACAACTTCTTCAGTAGCTTTATGGAGTGCCTTAACCTCCACACATTTGGTCATATAATCTGTGCATACCACTATATAAACTTTTTGATTGGATGGAGGGTTAATGGGTCCTACAAAGTCTAAGGCCCATCTTTCAAATGGTTCGAGTACTACTTGGGGATTTAATGGAATTTCATCTCTATGATTAGGTTGACCCATTCTTTGACAGCTATCATAGGCTCGAATGTATTTATTTGCATTTTTAAAAAGTGAGGGCCAATAATAACCCTTCCTGAGAATTTTATGTGTCGTTCTCTTATCAGCAAAATGCCCTCCACAAGGGCCATCATGACAAGCTTTTAGTAAATCATAAACCTCATCTTCTCTAATGCATCTTCGGATTTCTTGATCAAGTCCTGTGTGGAAAAGACACCTACTTATCCAGCTATACCGAGCACTTTGTTGAATGATTCTCTTTTTCTCTCAATGGGATAGGTGTGGTGGTAACTTTCCTGCAACCAAGTAGTTAGCGATGTCTGCATACCATGGTGAGTGAGCAGATACTGCAAATAGATATTCATCAGGAAAGGAATCATCTACTAGAGTATTATCATCAGGTATTAACCGAGAAAAGAAATCAACAACTACATTTTATTTTCCTGGTCTATCTACAATTGTAATATCAAATTCTTGTAATAATAGTAACCATCTGGTGACTCGAGCATTTGTGATAGATTTGTTCATTAAATATTTGATAGCTGAGTGATCAATATGGACAAAAGTAGAATAACCATTGATGTAATGTTGAAATTTATTAATAGCATAGATAACCGCTAAAGATTTCTTTTCAGTAACTGTATAGTTAAGTTCAACAGGACTCATATTCTTTCTAATGAAATAAATAGCATAAGGGAGATGATTTTCTTCTTGTCCCAAGACAGCTCCTATTGCAGTATCTAAAGCATCAAAGGATATATGAAAGGGAAGTGTCCAATCAGGTCCTCTTAGAATAGGAGATGTAGATAACTGATGTTTGAGTGTATCAAATGCTTCCTGACAATGATTAGTTCACTTAAATTCAACATTTTTCATAAGTAACACAAACAAAGGAGAAGCTATTTTGGAATTTTTTTTGATAAATCTTCTATAGTATCCAACATGTCCTAAGAAACTTCTCACATCTGTTTGGGTTTTAGGAATAGGAAGGTCTTTAATGACTTGTATCTTGGATGGATCCACCTGAATTCCTTGAGATGAAATAAAATGTCCAAGTACTACTCCACTCATCATCATATGACATTTTTCTGTGCTTAAGGAGAGGTGTGTTTGTATACATCATTTAAGTACTTTCTCAAGGTTTTGTAGTGCTTCTTCAAAAGAGACACCATAAGGGGTAAAATCATCCATAAAAATTTCCATAGAGTCTTTAATCATATCAGAAAAGATTCCTATAACTGCTCTTTGAAAGGTTGTTGGTGCATAACATAGTCCAAATGGGAGGAATCTATAAGAAAAAGTTCCCCATGGGCTAGTAAAAGTGGTCTTATCTTGGTCTTGGGGTGAAATTTTGATCTGGTTATACCCACTGAAACCATCTAAGAAAGAGAAGAATTTCTTCCCTGAAAAACTATCTAACACCTGATCAATCAATGGTAACGGAAAGTGATCTTTTTGAGTGTCTTTATTTAATTCTCTATAATATACACACACTCTCCATTTCCCATTCACTGTCAGATATAGGATATATAAACCCTGCATTAAGCAATTTTTGAAGTTCCTCTTTAAGAATTTCTCTTAAATTAGAGTTCATTCGTCGTTGAGATTGGCAGATCGGTCAACAATATTCTTTGATATAGATATGATGAGTACATAATTCAGGAGAGATTCCCTTCATATCTGTATAGTCCCATCTGAATGATTCCTTATGTTCAAGAAGTAATTTCATTAATTGTTGTGTTTCAACAACTGTCAAGTTGGGGTTTATATTTAGTTTTTTGTCAGGTTCAATTTCTACTAGTATACTTTTAGAAGAGATGGTAGCCGATGTTTGAGGTAGGTATTCAGAGTTAAGGTTTTCCTGGGTATCTGACTCCAAAAGTGCAGCTAGTTGATTATGTTTTTTTGAAGTCACAGAGGAGGGTTCACAAATAAAATTATTAATTACTTCATCCTCAGTGGCATCTTTAAGATTTAAGACTTGTCCAATAGTCAAGATAGGTTGAGTACTTTGATCATCAAAGTCCACCCATAAGGAATTGTCATCGTTAATCAAGGGTGTAGCGTGAGGGTAGAGAGTAAGTTGTTTGGTCTCATATCCATTGGAAATTGTTATTGAACCAGATCTACAGCTGATAAAGGCATCTGTTGTGGCTAGCCAAGGCCTGCCCAAAATTAGAGGGTGACCCCCCAACTTTGTTTTAGGTTGTAATACCACAAAGTCAGCTAGATAATTCCAAGACTCAACTGAGATGATTAGGTCTTCAATGACTCCTTCCGGTTTGATTGTAGAACGGTCAACTAATTCTAGAATGGTTGGGGTATCACTAATTTCATCCTTCAGTTGTAACAGTTGTGAAGTTTCAAGAGTCATAATATTGATAGCAACGCCTAAGTCTACCAGAACTTGAGGAATTATTGTTTTTCCAATTTGCACTATGACGATAAGATGGTCAGGATCACCATATTTAATTGGAGGAGATTTACCCGACATTAGTGCATACAAATCACCCATGACGTGAACTGTGAGGGGATATTTAGTTTTCCTACCGTGTTTCTTAACACAAATGTCTCGCATAGTTCTGGAATAAATTGGTACATCTCTTAGTTCTTGTAATAGTGGAATTTTGACATAGAGATTTTGTAATTCCCCTAGAAGATTGAAAGCAGGTGGCTCGGGCATTTTAGTCAAAGCTAAACGCTTAGGGAATGGTGGTTTTGTTGTTTCAACAATAGTGTTGGAGGAAGATTGTACCTCTTCAGGTACATCGTTCTTTTTTATTTCTTCTTTATCAGAATCAGAAGAGGTAACATCATCAATGATAGGTTCTACTGTTTTTCCAGATCGTAAATGAATATCATTGCATTGTGCAGGGAAAAGAGAAAGTATAGGCTGGTTTTGAATATCAATGCACTGCACAACCTTATTATTGGGGTTAGGGTTAGGTTGTACAGGTAGTTGGGGCCTCATCATTTGATTGTTCGGTGGAGCACTTCATGGTAAAGAGAGTGGTTTTGATTGAAATTGAGGCAATTGATTTGGGAACAGGGGTTGTTGACTTCTCCAATTTGGATTCCATTGGTTAAGGTAAGGTTGTTGTTGTGGAGGCCAAGGAGTCCACATTGCTGGGTCTACAAAGGGAGGGTTTGTTTGTTGTGTGGGTGGGTAATTCATTTGACTAAGGGGTGGGTATTGCATTTGATTAAAGGGAGGGTAATTTGCTTGACTAAAAGAAGGATAGTTATTCCAACGATTAGAAGATGTAAATGGCATATTAGGATTCATACCTTGTCCCCGCGACTGCCATTACCTTCTCTGTGTCAACAGATAGACAACTTCAACTTCTGCATCAGTTGGTTGTAATGCTGCTTTGATTCCCAGTAAAAAGGGCATTGTTGAGTTTCATGATCCTTATCACAAATGGTGCAAATTGGCTTTTTGTCCAATGGGCATTCCCTTCGTGGGTGCTTATCTCTACATTTGGAATAAAAGATGGAAAGAGATGCTTCTGCTTCGGCTTGTTTCTTTTGAATCTGCAAGGTGTCAATTTGTGAAGAAAAGGAACTTAACATTTCAGTTTTAAAACCCTCAAGTAAATTACCTATTTCAGTTCTTGTTGCTCCTCCACTGGCTGATTTTTGAACTCTTGAAAATGTGGTATCCTCGTTGTTTGATCTATTCCTTGTAGCTCCTCTTGAACATATTTTACATAGGTTAACAATTTCATCATATGGTTCTTTAGATGATTGTCACCATATTGATCTCATACTTGGGGCTAGTTTACCAAACAAAGCAGCGTATAGATTGATGCCACAGGAGAATGAAGAGGTCAAAAGACAAGTCCAGAATTTGATGGACAAAGGTTTGGTCAGAGAAAGTTTGAGTCCATGTGATGTTCTGACAGTGCTCAGTCCGAAGAAAGATGGAGGCTGGAGGATGTGTACTGACTTGAGAGAAATCAACAGGATAACCATCAGGTATAGATTTCCATTGCCAAAGATGGATGATCTGATGGATTGTTTGAGTGGGGACAAATTTTTTTCAAAGGTTGATTTGAAGAGCGGTTATCACCAAATTCGTATGAAAGAGGGAGACGAATGGAAGACAATATTCAAGACCAATGAAGGGTTGTATGAATGGCTTGTTGAATGTCTTGTTATGCCATTTGGTCTAACAAACGCACCAAGCACTTTCATGAGGTTGATGAATGAAGTCCTGAAGGATTTCATCGAAAAATTTGTCATTGTGTATCTTGATGACATACTGATTTTTAGTAAAACGAAAGCAGAGCATCTGAAACATTTGGCTACAGTGATGAAGAGGCTACAACAAGAGAAGTTGCTGATAAACATGAAGAAATCCTCATTCATGAAGACAGAGCTCATTTATTTGGGGTTTGTTATTTCTGCAGATAAGTTGAGGATGGATCCAGATAAAGTGGAGGTGATTTAGAATTGGCCATCACCGAAAAGTATCTTTGAAGTTCGAAGTTTTCATGGATTAGCTAGTTTCTACAGGAAATTCATCTTGAATTTCAGTGGAATTAGTGCACCGATGATGGAAACAGTGAAAAAGAGACACAAGTATTTCCACTGGACATAAGAGGCTGAGAAAATTTTTAATTTGCTAAAAAGGAAAATCACGGAACAACCAATTTTGGTGTTGCTGGATTTTGAAAAAACATTTCAAGTAAAATGTGATGCAAGTGGATTTGCAATAGGGGAAGTCTTGAGCCAAGAAGACAGGCTGATAGCATACTTCAGTGAGAAGTTGAATGAAGCGAAAGTGAAATACTCCATGTATGACAAGGAGTTATATGCTATTATCCAGGCATTGAAGAAATGGAGACATTACTTAATCCCTAAGGAGTTTCTCTTATACAGTGACAATCATGCTTTGCAATTTGTGACTCAACAAGAGAAGTTGAATCAAAGACATGTTAAATGGGTTGAATACATGCAAAACTTTACTTTTGTAATGAAGCATATTTCTGGAACTGCTAACAAAGTTGTTGATGCTTTGAGCAGGAAATGTTTGCTATTACAGGAGTTCAGAGTCAAAACTTTGGGTTTTGATGATCTTAGGAACATGTACAGAGATGATCCAGATTTTAAGGAGGCGTATGAAGTAGTTGAGAATCAAATTATCAGGAACAGAAGTCAATGGATAGAATACATGATCCAGGAAGGATTACTATTTAAGGGTAATCAAATTTGTATTCCAAAATGCTCCATGAGGGAGAATTTGCTGAAGGAGAAACATAGTTGAGGATTGGACGGGTATTTCGGTCATGACAAGACGTTCTTAAAGTTAAACGAGTCATATTTTTGGCTAGGAATGAGAGCAGACTATTGGTCACTATAATTGCTTATTAATTAAACAATCAAATGCTACATAAATTGTCAACCCAGGGAAGTCTGTTTATTTCGAAGGCAATCACACACTGTATATGCTCAATCTAAAAAAAAATCTAGAGTTGTAGTAAAAGTACACTTATCACACCTTGCTTTGAACAGACTGAAGTTCTACTTTGAATTACAGAAAAAACAATCTATCTATTGCAGAGTTTAAGATTCAAAGGAAAATAATTATCAGAAGAATCCTAGATTACATTAAGAAACTGCAACCTAGGGAAAAATGAACCTTTCAGCACACTGCAAGAAGACTAACTATTTATGTGACAGAGAACAGGACCCTATTCCCCAAAGTAGGAATCTTCAGCACATGTTTCTAATTATCACACTTTCATAAACTTAGTACCAATCAAAATGATTAACAAGTACTGAAGGCTAACTATTCTGTAACAGAGAACATGACCCTATTCCCCAAAGAAGGAATCTTCAGCACCTATCTCTGATTATCACACTTTCATAAACTCATTCTGCAAACAGAATTACCAATCAAAACGATTAACAATTACCTAGGAATGAATTGTATGAAAATGATGTAACAATTAGTGGAAACAGAGTTTCAACAAAATAGAGTTTTAACAAGGTATGAATAAAAACAATATTAACACACTACAAAATTAATGGGTGAATCTTGTGAAGAAGGTGGGCCCTCTCCTTCTCACAAGATTCCCCGAAAATGAAAGAAACTAAGAAGAAATGCTCAGAATAATCTTTTATTCATCTGTCAAATGTGTCAAGTTACAATATCCAAAGTGAACACGCTCCTTCTCTGTAATTCCTTTCTAGCTAAGCTTTTCATAATATCCCCTCTAATGTTGGTTTCTCCACTATTTAAAGGGGATAATCCTCTTAATACAATTAAACATAAAATTACATGTGTACACACAAATCCTATTCTTAGTCTGATCTAATCTTCTATGCTGGAATAGGATATTTTGATCTCCCGTAGTGAAATGCTATTACAGTAGTTGGAATTGTGTTGGCTTGAGGTACGGATATTGCGGCCAATGTAACAACTTATTTATTTATCTTTTCTTGTTACTGTTGTTTGTAAAATATTGTTTTAGCATTGCAAATCACAGACTGTTTCAGCGATGGGATTTGCGTCCTGTTTGACTGTTTCAGCAACATGGTCTCAAGCAACAGTGATGGTTGTAATGGTGTTGGCTTAAGGGACGACTATTGCAGCCAGTGTAACAACTCCTTCTTGTTACTCCTGTATGTGAAATGTTGTTTCAACATCGCAAATCATGGACTGTTTCAACAATGGGATTTGCGTACTGTTGACTGTTTCAGCAACGGGATTTGTGTACTGTTGATTGTTTCAGCAATGTGGTCTTCAACCAACAACAGTATATTAACTGCAGTTCAAACTGTTTCAGCAACTATATATTTCTGATTAATGGCTAAGTATGAGAGTAATGTAAAATTACATGTAAAACAAATTAAACATATAGCAAAGAGAAAAAATGTTATATACCTTTGGAGAAATAGATTAATGTGATAATGTAGGCTTAAATATGAGTGGGAAAATGATGTAATGATAGAAAAAAGTATGAGCAAAAAGGTACATTATAGGGTCCTAACACAGATGTCAAAAGATTCGTGGACAGATGCAGAATTTGTCAGCATTCAAAAGGGAAGAGGCAAAATGTAGGATTTTATCAACCGTTACCCATACCTGACAGGTCGTAGGATGCAGTCAGCATGGACTTCATATTGGGGCTGTCGAGAACACAAAGAGGGTTTCATTCAATCTTTGTGGTAGTGGATAGATTTTCTAAGATGGCACACTTCATACCATGTCAAAAAACTAGTGACGCAACTCACATTGCGAATCTGTTTTTCAAAGAAGTTATTTGACTTCACGGCTTTCCAAAGAGCATATTTTCGGATCGAGACACCAAGTTCGTGGGACATTTTTGGAGAACCTTATGGAAAAAGCTGGTAAAAAACTTGTCGTTCAGTTCATCTTATCATCCTCAGATGGATGGATAGACAAAATTTATGAACAAAAGTTTGGGAGACTTGTTGAGGAGCTTGGTGATAGAACACCATAGTCAGTGGGATAATATTCTGCCATAGGTAGAATTTGCATATAACGACTCACTAAATAGAAGCATAGGGCAGAGTCCATTCCAAATTGTTTATGGGATGCAACCAAGAGGATTTTTGAAATTGAGAGATTCAGAACAAAATGCAACTAGGAGTGCTAGTGCAAAGGATTTCGCAGAAGCGATGAAGGAACTTCACAGCCAAGTGAAGGAGCGATTGAAAAACTCGAGCCAAGAGTATAAGCACAGACCATATCAACACAGGAGACGACTTCAATTTGAAGTTGGTGATCTGATTCTGGCATATCTGAGAAAGGAAAGGTTCCCAAGGGGGACATATAATAAATTGAAAATGAAGAAAATTGGACCGTGCAAGATCCTAAGAAAATTTGGGACAAATGCTTATGAGATTGAATTACTCGACGGGATCGAAATTTCTCCGATATTCAACATCTTAGATTTGTACCCTTATAAAGCTGAAGAAGAAAGAACAGGGGATGAACAACCAGAGGTTCAGTGGACAAAACATATGCTAGATGCAGAAAAACCACAGATGGAAAGCATACTGGACAAAAGAGTTAGTAAGAGAACTAGAAGAAATGAATACTTTGAATACATGGTCAAGTGGAAGGGACATCCAGTTGAAGATGCCAGCTGGGAAAATGAATCCGAAATCCAGAAGCATGGACAGACCATGCGAGATCTCATGGACAGGAGCCCATGAAAAATTTCAAGCGAGGGAGTATGATGCAGGAGCATCGTGGGTAGCAAGCACGTACGGAGGTGGAAGACAGCTGGGACAAGTGCCAACACATTTCAACACGTTGGCAAGAGTGTTTTGGAATGTTTTGAAATAAATGTGCGGGTATTAAATAAATTAATTAAGTGGAGGTGCACCTGGAGATTGTAATCAAACCTTGAGCGTCCCGCTCTCGTCTAAAGGATTAAAAGACATTTATGTTAATAAATGTAGGTAGGTAGATTTAAAGTTCTAGATTTGACAGTCTAGAGCGAGGAGGGAAACGGGATATAGACACCCTTATTGTATAGTTGTAACATTATTATTATGAGAAGAGCATATAGCATAGAGAAGAAGAAGCAGAAAGATGTGTAGAAGAACCCATGTACAAAAGTTTTGAGATTAATATATGAAGCTTTGATTCAGACTCATGGTGTTCAAATACTTTATGTGTATGCATGATTGAATGTTATGCTCATGATTGTTTTACCCTTTTTGTTATACATTTGATTTTATGCCATGTATGTATGATTTCGTGTTAAGCATTCGATGTCTGAGAGAGTAAGGAATGAGTTTCAATTGTTTCTCTGTCTGAGCAAGAGTTTTCCTGCAAGGAGTGCAGCAAAATCGTCCACAAGGAGTGCGTTGACGGGTTTAGAGTTTCAATCTCTGAAAGCTCAGGAGGGATAACATTTTTCTCATTCTCGTAGAAGTGCAAGTTGAGTACAGGAGTCGTGCAAAGTGTGCGCAGGCCGAGTAGAGTCTCATGGGTTGCAACCTGAGGGAATTGTTGAAAGACTACTGTCACATGGAAGTGCACAGAGTCAAATAATTCAATACTTGGAAGTATTGAAGGGTTGTCCCAAGGAGTGCGTGCATGAGTCTTCTTGAAGACTCGATTTATGGAGAAAGATTAGGAGGGATAGAGTCTTCGAAGTTGTCGAAGAGAAGCTCAAGAGGGCTAGTGCCTTGAAGTGTTTGAAGAAGGCGCAGCGACGTTGTTTCCAGGTGGACAAGTTTCGTGAAAGAAAACATGTTCCATTTCGCAGGAGTCCTCAAGGAGGAATTGGATGGTTGGAATTCTCCGTGGAGAATTTGCGAAGTCCCGAGGGCCATCAGATCTTGCAGAGAAGCAGGGGAGTTACGACAAGCATTCTTCAAGTGCAAGCTCGAGAGAAATCGAACCGTGGGATCCAAGTCGACAAGGACTGTTGGATCACTCGCGTAATCTCATTTCATGGATTCGCAAGTGGAAGGGTCAAAACCCTTGCATCAAGATTCGTGAGGTCATGAAGTGCGAAGTCCCGAAGCGGCGAAAAGATTTGTGTGGGGCCAACTATTGGTGAAGTGTGTCGGAATTCGACATTTCGGCGTTTTGGAGGATAGGAGGTTGAGATGTGTGTCCCGAGATCCATGAAATTGTGAGACATGATATAAGTACGGGGAAAGGGCGCCGTCAACCATTTCGGCAAATCGGTATTTCGGGGTTCGATAGTTGGAGAGTCGAGAGACTCGGAAGGAGAAGTCGCGAAGTCGCGAGTTGCGACAGAGAGCAGCGAGGAGTTCAGGATCTCGGCACTTCGGTTGTCGGGATACAAAGGAGGAATCGCTTGGGGTGCGAAGCGCGAAGTGCAAAGTTGAGCATGAGGGACACCTGGCAGAATCACGTTGTGGGCCCGTGTGATAGACAGGCAGACACGCGTCATATAGTGGAAGGAGTCAACACTCCGTTGACTTCTCACGTCTCGGGAATTCACGAGATAAGAGCACGTGAGCTCAAAGATACAACTCGCAAAGTGGCGAGTAGCGAGGGGTTCTAGTGATAAGCCTAGCCGGTGGTCACACGCGGAGGGCACTGACATAAGGGAGCCATACTCGTATTGACATTTCGGGTGTCGTGAATTTGGGAAGAAAGAGTCGGGAGTTTCGACCCGCGAACTCGTGAGATTACGAGTTGCGATAAGTTCCTTTGGAATCAGGCCTTGGTCATAGCGCTGTGGTCGCCTAGGGAGGAAGGAGCTTGCGCGTAGTGTTGTTCACACAGGGGAGCTTCTGAAGGACCTGTGGATCGATTGGAAGGAGATTCCAACAGGGAATCGAAAGAGTCGATCCGGCTCAAAGGAAACAAAGAACGATCCTATGAGTGGACTTTGGCCCGAGGGTCGGGGAGGTCTGCATCAATGAACAAGCCAGTGGTCAAGCCAAGCGGTTAAGGATTCCTGTCTACATACCTAGAATGCAAGTCAAACGTAATTTGATTTTGCGTTGGAGCCATGTGAACTCATTCTATACATATCAATGATAACGTTTTTAACACTGGACAAAACTTTCACACTTTAACTTTACATACATTAGAGCACGCAGGCTATCTCGACAAAAAATAGAGCAGGCTATCTCAGCAAAAATTAGAGCACCTTCATACTCTCGTTGAAGCTCTCTATACATTTTCGTTATAGTCAACATTTCTTTTTTGCAGCCTATTCCATTTATGACTGCTCTTCATTTTTTCATGTAGCTCAGAGGTGAACCGACTCTTTGATAAACTTAGGTATGTTGATACTTGTGGAAATGTTCTATAAACCCAGGTTTTTCATTAGGTTTTGGTGTTCCCTGGGGATGATTCAACAAATGATAAGAACACCCAGTTAGTCATTGCAATCCAAAACCAGGGGAAGCCTGATACTATTCAATTTTAATGTGTTGTTATGATTGGTCGCTATGAATACACACTCTGGTTGATACCAGCAGCATCTTATTCGTTTAGGGTTTCAGTGGTTGCATGTATTCTTCACTGAAAATGAAAAGTTAACTCCATTGCCAGAAGGTGATAAGACAGCGATGGACA
>ML825715.1:92251-126747 GCA_009831015.1 Picea engelmannii | reverse complement strand
TTTGACAAATACAGAGAAAGTAAACGAAAAATTGTTTACTATGGAACATGGCCAGAAAAATAATGCACCTTTGCATGGATTCGTCTACATCTCTGGGTAGGAGTTCTTTGCGCCCTCTAGTTTTCCTCTCTATTTCTATCAACATAAGTACAAAACAAAAGGGATATGAACATAAGTTCAGATGTTAATAAAAAGGCTACTACTATGTAGATATACAAAAAAAAAATAGAATAAGATGAATAGAGTCACAAATAAATTTTTGGGAGGATGCACCTTTTTTTTTTTTGCACCATGTATATTTTATAATTCGAGTAGAACATCGTCTGTATGCCCACCAGAACGATATGTGTAGAAATCAGGGATACAGATATGCTTTGAAACGTAGAAATATGAGTTTGCAATAAGTTTGATGTATATGTCATAATTGAAGTGCAATACCAATTGTATCGTGATTAGACCAATATGTTTATAAGACAAACATATCGTATTGAGGAATGGGCACATTGGACCAGACATGGTCAATAAGTGTGTTTTGCAGATGGCATGTTTTATTCAAAAGAAAGCGGAGACTATATTTGCACATGTAGTTTTCCAATTCTTTTGTTATGCCAGTATTTTGTAGCATGTCAATATTGAAGTCTCCTACAAGTACAATGGATCCGTTCAGATGGAAATCGCCCAATGCATTGGAAATAACATGTACTATGTTAGAGAATGTTGCATGAGGACCAGCATAGAGATTGAGTATTGCAACTTTTGTTCCATGGGAAAAAAAAATTGCAAGCACCAGTTCAACATTCTTTTCTTCGATATGTATATGGTCCAAAATTGGTACATGTTTTTTCACCAGTATCATCACTCCATGTGTAATGTAACTTGATATGCAATTGTGATTTGGGAATTGTTTGTTCTACGTGCATAATTCCATGTGTGTTTCCTGCAAGCACAGAATATCGGATTGCATTAAATCATAGTCATTCAATATATCATCCATGTGTGCATTTAAGTTGTGTGTGTTAAGTGAGAGAATTGATAGAGATGAATTTGTTTGTATGGATTAGTAATCATAATGCAGTTGCCATTTTGTGGTGGTCCCGAGTCGTTCCATCTCAATATCAACTTTATGTTTCACTTTGAAGTTATCTTTTGTGAGATGACTTAGTAAATACAAGGAATCTATGCTTCTAACACAGGACAATGCTATGTAAACAAGTCCATGTATCTGAATTCCAGCAATCTGAAATGCAACATTATCAAGTGTTAGTCCTTGTGATCTTTGGACTGTACGTGCACATGCAAGTTTAATCGGAAACTGTTTTCGAATCTTCAGTTGACCTATCTTTGCTAATGTTGATACTAGCTTCGATATTCACAAAATAGGTGTCCAATCGCTTTTAGTGTTTGGATTATATAGATAACACAACTTGCTTGCGTGTTGCTTGCCTATATGCGGTTCATGGAACTTAATCCAAAGGACATCCACTTTTTCTGTCTTCATATAGCCTTTCAGTATTCCATCTGCACCATTCACCAAGCCATCCTGTGAATCATAGTTACATGCATATATTTCAACCAGCATTTCTAATTTTAGTAGAAGTTGCAAAGGTAAAGTGACTAAATGTTCATGAAGTGGCACATTTCCATGGTTGTCTTCTTCCAGGGCAATCGAATTGATGATGATATCATCACCAGGCATGAGCGACAACATGTGGTTGTTATGCTTTGCAACATCCTTGTTTCTATAAAATAGGTAAGGGAACGTTGGGTCTGTTGGTGCAGGCTGCAAGCATCTCAAATTGATATAGGTCAAGTCATCATATGTTTGGTTGTTTGTGCGCATTCTATTCAGAATTGCAATGAATGTTTCATCTGTCTGGCGCATTGTAGTATGCAACTCAAAGCATTTAATATTGTTTCTCCAAAAGTCATGGGTGATTGTTTCCATGTTAACGGTAGGTTGTTCAAATATCAAAGAATCTTGGATGGGTTGTGCCTGGTAAAGATCCCCATAGAATATCATGTCAATGTTTCCAAAGTATTTCATCTGCACATGTTTTATGCTTCTTAGTCAATTGTCAATGGAATACAAGAACCGACTCCCAATCAAAGATGCTTCATCTATAAAGACAAGTTGGAGTTCCTCATAAAGCTTAGATAATGTATCCAACTTTTCCTTGCTAAGTAGAAGAAACTGTGACTTATTAAAAGGCATTAAAAATGCAGAGTGGATTGTTGTTCCACCAGCATTGTATGCAGCTTTTCCTGTGTATGCAACTATTAGGCCCTTTGGTTTCATTGGATCAGAGGAATTGTTTGAATCATAGATTCATATAAGCATTTGGATCAATGCTTTCGTTGTGAATGTCTTGCCTATTCTTGCTCCGCCTGTAAGGAACACGTGCACAGGGTTGTTCATGTTCAAGCGTTTTTTAAGAGCAATGTCCTTTACAATTGTTTGTTGTTCACGATTCAACAGATGTCTTATTCTGTGGTATTCATTATTTTCAATTAGGAAAGGATGTTTTGTAACTTGAAAACCAAGATTGATACGTTTTTCACTTCCAACCGTTGGAGGGCGAGGCAAATCCACTTGTAAGTGATAAGACTCAGAAGGAGTTCTCATTGTTTTTGGCTTTCTCAATGTCTCATCGTGATCGTCAGGGTTTTCTAGGTCATTAAGTGCAACTTCTAGATCGCCCCATGTTGGATTAACATTGTAGGTAAATCTAGCTTCATTGATGTGCACTATAGTCTCAAACGCAACATAGGCAACCTCCCATGTAGAGAAGTTATGTATTAATGTCTCTTCGTTTTCATCGAACGGAACGTACCGCAACAGTTTTTCTCTACAATAGTTTTCATAGTCACAATGTTTATTGTATTTGACAAACCGTATGACAGAGGGTTTTTTTCTTTTTGATATGGGTGTACCATTTTTTTTGTAATGCGATACGAATTATGCTAAGCAGATATGCCTAATAGGAGATGGACGCTGGACGTAATAGTCAATAATAGAGTGACATACGACGTCCTCTAAATTGTCAGGCTCTTGTTGCAGCAAAACCGATGGCTTAAGCACAAATGTGCGTTTTTCAAGTGGAGATGTGTTTATGAAGACACATTTTCTTGAACTACAAGTGAGGGGCAAGGAAAGGGCAATGTGAACTGCTTGCTAAGAAGACATTTGTTGAAGATTAAGCAATGTATTTCCAAGTGTGCGTATCATTTGTATAGCATCAATATGACTTCTTTCATGTTCTTTGTGTATTCTTCTGAATGCACTTGTCATAGATTTGTCAATTTTTTTCATATACGAGGTACAGTAGGATGTCACAACATATGCATTCAACACGTACTATTTATCTGTATTTTCATTCCACATAACTGGCATGTCCTTGGAGAAACAGTTGTTCCAAATATGAGAGAGTTTTTGTTTAAGGAAAAGTGTCGGTTGCCTAAGTGTACATTGTATGGCTTGGATGTATTCATCTTTTGATAGATTTACGTGTGTCAAAAAGGCATCAAAGATCATCATTTCGTCAAATCCTCCTTGTTCTAGAAATGCGAACAAGGATTTAGATTTCTCGACAACAACATTGTCCTCTAAACTAACTGGCTCTATGATTCTTGTAGCTCTCATTGGCGGCACAGGAAAGTTGTATCTGCAATGTGAGTTTTTTCGTTTTCTACAACTTCTTGTATGGTAATGTCGATGGACTTTCGCAAGTTCTGGATCCAAATGATCTGTGTTGCATGTTATGTATTTATCCACAAATTGTTCGATGTCTGAATTATTATCAGCTCCATAGATCGGTGCACCCTCTATCCATAAGAGTGTGTTGTCATGTTCATTTCCCCTATTCTGGAATTCAGTCACAAAAAAGTAGTCCGATATTTTTCCGAAAAACGTTTCATCATGGCATATCAATTGTCTCAAAGCATTTATTCTATGTCTATAGTATCGAGTGCATGTCACCGGGTCTTTTCTTATGAGGTAGTCAATGTTGTTATTTTCTAGTGTATCAGTTTCTTTTTTGCGTTTCTTGTTCCTATGCAGGTCAGATACGGAAGCCACCAATGGATCCAAGCAATGCTCTGCACTTGTAAATGTGATGAAAAATGTTGGCGGGCCCAATTGCCGGATCATTGCAAAAATATTTTTTTTGTTTTGTTGCAAATAGTCAGGAGAGGTGCGGATGTTCCTGAAATCTATGTATCCAATATCATATTTCAGAATTTTTTCTACGTTTACTTACTTCACATCCTTCGCCAACAACTTTCTTCCTTGTAACTGGACTTTCCTTATTCGAACCCACATACAGGACAAAACTTGTTCTACTATTATGCGCATTTCTTTGAAAAACAAATTTGTTATGTGACAGGAGAAGCAACCGCTTGAATGTAGCAGCTCCCATCAGACTATTTTATGATAACTGAATTGTTCTGTAATATCAATGCCACGTGGATCACCGTAGAAGAGTGTTGGAAATTTTATTTTGATCCAGGTGGATATCAGTGGCCACCCACCTTTTTTGACTGGCTCAAAATAGTTTTCTGGCAATTTTGGCAATTTACTATTTTTAGCAGGTTTTAACTTCCGGGGCCATTTTGAGGGCCCAAATGAAGGTTTTTCTAGATCGAGGTTCTCAATGATAGCTGAAGGGATGATTGATCCCCCAAAATTAATCTCCTCGACGATGCCTTTCCAACGAGCTATTATACACCTAAAACGGAGTTCGTATGCAAAAGTTACGACCCCAGGAAGTTGATGTACTAACTTACCCAAACGGGGCCCACATGACTTTTGGCGCTTCATCTCCTAGGGTTAGGTTTTTGGATGTCTAGGGTTTTGGGAATTCCTGTTTAATGTAAAAATGCCTTGAGAGCCTCATTGTGATCATCTTCTTGCGAATGCGAGTAGCCATCACATCTCTTCTCAGCGATAAGTTGCCACCATTCTAGCGAGTCTTTCACTCTATATTTTTGCAGTCTCTGTACATTTCTTTCATTAATAGAAATCATGTATTACTGTATATCTCTGTTTATGGTTGCATCTCTAATGCATTTCTGTTATATTATTGAATATCTATGATATCTCTGTGCACTTCTTTATTATATCTCTGATCTCATTTCGTGCCGAAAATAATCTAGATCACATTTCCTCAGTGAATTTGTCCTTGAATATTCCAAGTGGACACTGCCCCTTGCCAGGTGCAATTTCGAAAATTTTGTCCTTCAAGTCACGAATGCACTGTGAATCAATGAATCCATGCACCAATGTTTCAGCAAGTGTTTCATTCTCCGATTCATCACTTGTATCAAAATCAGTAGGATTTTCGAGAGTGTTTGCAGAGTTGCCATGTTCTTCTGTGAGAACATTGTTCCAGTTGCCATTTATAAAAATGTTCTATGCTTTGTATAGGTCCTTGGAACATAATTCCTTCAATGCTTTCATAACAGCATGCACACGCACTTTGCCTATCTGATACACATTTTTTTATCGCAAGCGTCTTTTCAGAGCAATAACGATTGTAATTGTATTGTTAATGAATTGTGGCAATGATTTTTGCATAACATCTAGCAGAACATGCACATTAATAATTGATCCTGTTAAGCCCATCTGGGGTCGTTTATAGCCCCAAGGTTTGATTTGAGCAAATGCAATTCGCAAAGACACAATTCTCTCCTCAAGTTCTGTGAGTGCACTTACATCTGCTAGTGGTGTATTACATCTTATTCGGTCAGGGGTTGCAAACTGTGGCAATTTTCCATTTTAAAGTGATCGTTTGTATGGAAGACAAACTTTCCCACTGGAAAATGGTTTATCGTGCGCTGTCAATTGGAGGTATTCTTCTTTCAAATCAGGCGTGAAAGACTTACTGTTTTTTGAAAAATTCAGTTGTTCACAAATTGCACATACAATGGAAGGAGTGTCTTTCATTTGTTTCATGTAGGTCTGTCTTGCATTTTTCTTTCGCAGGGAAGTATGGACATAAACTGTTTCCTGGTTTTCATTGCTACTACTGCATGGTGTTGCTTGTAGACCACAAACTAGCGTAGTTGCATGACCATTCTGGGATATGCGATCGCACCTGTTTATGTTCTGTTCTGCACAAACAAATTTCTTTACATTGTGATATGTGAGTTTCTCTCTAACAGGAAGTGTACCAATGTATTTTTTCTCTCGCACGTGACCTTTTTGAAGTTGTGGTAACTTACTCTACATTTCTTGCCGAAGGGCACGATGAGCTGGTGGAAACTGAGATGAATTTCATTCTCACCCAACTTCTCAGAAACTACTTTACGTTTTTTGTTCAAGCCTCTATGGCCTTATCACAAGTCGGATGAATTTGACGAATAATTTTTTTCAAATTGTGATAACTTACTCTACGTTTTTTGCTTAAGCCCTCTATGGCCTCATCACAACTGTCATGAATTTTACGCATGTTTTTTTTGTTCAGGCCCTATCTGCCCATATCGCAATCAGGAGGAGTCTCATTTTCACTAAAAAGCATTCCACGCGTATGCAGATTCGATCCCGTTTGGGTGGCATGGACACTGAACCTTGAACTATCGATATGTCCAAGCAAAGGTTCATAATGGATATGTGTTGTATTTGTTTTCAATGAGAGCATGTCAATTGTTCGATCGTAATTTAAATCGGTAACCCAAGAATGGACAGTGCCATCTGGCAAGGGCAACCAGACCTAGATATTCACCCTGAATATCATAGATAGCCATTGCAAACAGAATCTGCAACCCTCCATATTCCCTTTTTCATATGGAAGCGCCATGTTCACAAGTTATTCCTGCCAACTTCCAACTGACGACATATTTTCTATGAGATATGGGCAAAGGTGTTGATGCAAGGACATAAAAGCATGTTAGTTGCCGCCTATAATCGCATTGCAAAAGGACTGCACAGTGTAAAGCCACAGTGACTGAACATCGAACTCGGCTACCACCAAACAACAAATTGCATTAAACAGACTATCTCCACAGGTAGACACAACATTTCTTGCCAGGTGTAAACCATGGCAATCTATGCCATGCAAAATCTATTTCAATTGCGATTGAAGGTCTTTGCAAACAACGGATAAGTAAATACGAGGACCTTTTATATTACAGATGGACATTTTTTTGTACAACAGTGGTTCATAATGGCCACTGAGGGCATTGGCATCATGGAACAAGATGTAATATGGATTGTGAAATGCAGTTTTGTTGAATAGTAGGAATCTTGTTTTCCTTGTCAATGACCATATGCCAACTGATATATTCAGTCAGTTAGACAACCACTGTATACAAAAGGTATCTCCCCAAAGTCCCCTCTGATGTGCAGGAAGAACTGGAGATGCAGACAACCGCATCTTTGAAAAATACGTAGCGACATCATCTATTCCATGCAACTGTCGAAGAAAATCAGATTGCAGTTCGTATTCATAGGACTGCAAAGCCTCATCATCGCCATTTTCAAAATAGGCCAAGAAATAATCTATCAATCCATTACGCAGTTCGGTCGAGGAATACCGAAAATGCAATAGAACCTGGAATGTATCGAAAAGGCAATCCCCAATAGTATATGAGAATGCATCCAATCTAAAAATCCCATTGTTATGCAAAACCACGTCAATGCTACCATGTATAATGGACAGTGTATCTATTTCATACGACCCAACATCTACTACTTCTTCCATCTTTTCAACTGTCATTTTCAAGTTGTTTGCTACATACTTTTAGTTTCTATAAAAATAGAGAAAAACAGAGGAAAAAAATAAAAGGTAGAAAAAAAAAAAAAAGGAAAGCAAAATAGCGCACCAATCCCCATATGTATCTTTCAACCTTCTTCTTCTCAAATTCAATTCCCCCTAGTCCCCATAGCAGATGAGAAGAAAACAGACCGACACTGGGAGCTGAACCAAACAGAAGAAAGAACGCAAATAAATAAAACCATAACTTTACTTAGCAGAAAGAGAATAGGTAGACACAGTTTTCCGACCCACTGAATAAAAACATACCCTGTGTCTACACCCCACCTGATGGTTCCCTCTTCTGATAGCTCTCAACTACGTTTCGTAAAAGCCTCCGCATTGCAATTGTCAGAAAACCTATGCACGTGACATCCGACATATGAAGAGGCATGGTTTCCAGGAACAGAAACTAAGAGCACATACAAAGATGGTCTGCAACAGAATTTGGAGGCAGGAACTCCCACCATTGAAAAACAACAAGAACAGGGAAACTTACCCGTCAACAAAGAATGAGAAAAGCTCAGCCCCAAAAAATTTGCAAACCGCAACAACAGGTCCAACAACGTGCAAAGTTGAAGAACAACAAACCAGTGAACAACCACGAAGAGCTCGAACTGCAAGTGCAAGACCTCAACTTTGCAAAGTTGAATCAAAGAAGAACAAGAATCATGGAACGAGGCAGCGAACAAGGATGGAGCACTCGAGCAACGATGCCGACCATGAACGAAACTGTATTGCAACACATCTATACAATAAACATTCAAGACTGCCATAGTTGTTAGGTGAACAGTTAAGACTGTCGGGACCATCAAACGATGTGAGCCTGTGCAAGCATTTAAGAAAATATGTAGTGTGGCAGGCCTGTTCTCTCGAAGCACGTAGCAATAAAGCAAAAATCATACATATCAATATGGTAGAGAATGTATTCTACCTAGCAGAAAATGCTAAGGGAAACATTCGAACTAATGCTAGCATTAATCCACCTTCAACCAATGCATAATAAAATATATGATTCAAAAAGACCATATACTACCAAATACTTTGGATATGCCAACATATTTAACATTGGGAATAACGAAGGCAGCAAGAAGACCTCCAATCCATTGTCCAGTCAAATCTTGACAAACATAACACTTTTTATTATATAAAAATCGATGTTTTCACTTCCCTTGTTCCAACAATAGACAATATGGAAATATTTCTAGTTAATGCACAATCTAATACCAGGTCAACGATTTATCAATCGCTATAGTCCCTCTATGCCTACGGTAGGGACTAATAAGATTCGAGTGAACATCGACCTAAAAGGTCTGTCAAAATATGAAATATGAAAGTGAAGTACATTTTCAATATTTTTTTAATAATTTAATTTTGATTCTTTTTAAATTTAATTTTGAAAGAAGGAAGTATAATTAATTATAGTTGTAAAAAGTATTGATTTTAAATATTATTAAATTAAAATGTAAATATTTTTATTCCATTATTACAAATACATAATTTATTGTAAATATTTTTATTATATTTATTCAAAATATAATTATAAAACAAAGCCTAAACTACACATAAATATTATTTCAAAAATTATTTAAATATTTTTTTTTAGTAATATTCACTTTATACTTGTGGATATGAAAAACTTTTAATGCATGTGTGTTTTCCTTCAAACCCAAACTAAAGATGAAAGTCTAATAAATCAATTCCATGTCCATGACAAACATTTGCTCCAGTGTTGTTGCCATCAACCAACCATATCATTGACTTTTATTGTATTTTCATATTACAAGAGTAGTACTATTTAGCTTTTTCCAAAGCAGTAGGCTAAAGATTCTATTAAATGAAGATTTTTTCGGGGGATATTTCATAAATTGTTGGATTCATAGATTTAAGTGATTGGGAGTTTTTCAGCATGTTGAATCCATTTCTCCATTCAGAAATGGATTATGAACAACAAAAAATAGTGATTCTTGTAAATTTATATAGCCAAATTCCAGCTAAAAGAGCCATTTCGAGCCAACACATTTTCCAAATAATACTTCAAATTTACAAAGATGTTTGGAGTTTATCTATATAAAAATTAATTTTAAAAAGATGTTAAAACTTTATATATGTATTTTGTTTCTTATGTATAATTGGATCTTTATGGATATTAAAATTTCATTATTATGTTAAATATATACATAAAATTATTAACACAAATTAAATTAATAATTTTAATATTGTATTTATTCTAGTAGGACAACTTTTTCCTTTATTAACCTTCAATTTTATTAAAATAAAATTTAAAATATATCATTATTTAAACATATTGTAATCTAAAATATTTTATATTTTTTAATAAATAAAATTATTACTCCAATAAATTTGTAAATTTGAAAAAAATAATTATATGCACACTTCCACGTCCCACTTTCCATAAACTTGCAACATAATAACTAATTTTAATTAAGAAAGTTTTTTACTATAAACCCTCTCGGTTCACGAATAATAATAGCAGAGATTCCTATGGAAAGGATCCACATTTGGTAGGACAATAACTAAACGACGACATTATATATAATATAGCTCGAATGAGAGCAAAACAATTGTTGTTAATTCTGCCATAACAATGATTTCTTTTGGAAGTGTTATATATATATATATATTATTTTTTATTTTTTTTTCCTGTTTGTATTGAGTTAAATTTTATTTTATTAGGATAAGAGATTTTACAAGTTCATTGTTTAGGTTTTCTTTGCTATTAAAGTTTATTACTTATTGTTTGATGAAATGATGACAAAATATTAATTACATTTTATACAAAGTTTAATGTCAATTATATGTACTATCTATAAAGTTTAATGTCCATTCTAGGTATTATCTACAAATTTAATTTGGATGGTAGAACTCGAGTGTTCAGTTTTATGGTGTGACATTGATGTGCCATAGCCACTAGTACCAATACTCACTACACATAATGACCAACACTTACCTGTGAATGATGACATGCGGAGGACTCTACATGCAAATAACAGTAGCCATACAACCTGCTCCTTGGTTAATGCCTACATGCATGAGCTTGATTAGAGGCATAGAGAAACAAAGGACTACCTCACATCACCCACAATAAAAAATGAAGAGGAAAGGACATATGTGCAAGAGAACCCATGTCATGTTGAGATGAGTGGAAGGATACTTGACGAGCCACAATTATACATGATAGATTGCTTCTTGTATAGAAAGACCTCTATGATGGTCTCCTCATTGCACAATAGACAAAGGAAACAAAAGATAGAGAAGAGCGCATAAATCTTGAGCAAAATGGACCTTTGGGTGCCTAACTTGGAGCATGAGAAAACCCCAAAGCCTAAAGAAGAAGGAGAACTGTGCAAATGCTACAAATAACCCCTTTAAGCTACAAGTGCACAGGGGCAAGCCACCATCTTGTAAAACAAAGCAACAACCTTGCATTGGTTGGTAAAGGAAAGGACAAAGATTAACAAAGGCATAGAGGATTACATGGGTTTTTAATGAGAGACACAAACCTGCAACGATTCATTGTATACAATAGTTGGGAGTAGAGGTCTGGAAGAAAAGGTGAAATGCCCCCAGCTCCAAAATTGTAACATACCCAACCACCAGCCGAGCAACATTATGTGTTGAATACACATTTAAAATTAAGATTTTAGGCTTATTAACTTCATGTAGCTTATCAATTACATATCACACACGATTTAACCATTTGATTGATACCACAGTTCTAAATGTATCTAACAACATATATTAAAACATGAATGCAATTGCTCAAGAAAACAACAAACATAGCATCCATATAAACCATTTACACAATGGAATATCATGATAAGAACAACAAAAAACTTATCTGTTAATAGATTACCAATTGGCTGCATACGAAAGATGAACCTCCCAACCATAAGCAATGCTGTTCGTTTTCTTTCAACAACAAGTCACCCCCAAGTTGAGACTATGAGTCCACAATGAGATCCAACCCTCTGGCTATCCGCTCTCCACACACAACAACCCAAAAACCCATGTTACAATATGTTTCCCACAACTTGCACAACCCAAGGAATGGGATCCCCCTTCATTGCACACACTCCCTCAGGCCTTCCCACTTCTCTCTAGGGATCCAATGCATCTAGTTGACTATAAAACCTCTCAACTATTCTAGGAATTCTCACAACAATCCTCACAAGGCTCTTGAGTCTATTTTTCAACATAAAAATGCTTCCCCAACTTACAACCCTATTTACAGGCACATGGGCCTCTTTCTCAACATAAAACACAACCCAACAATGGTTGCCTTCAAGCCCAACATGGTTGGTGCTCTTCCCAACACTCATCTCCTCTCTTGCTTTCCAAAATATACAAGTAAAAAATGTTCTCCATGAAAAAACGTGATTGTCGAAAAACTACCCTCTTGGCCATACAAATTTCCTCTCTTTGCTTGCTTGCTTGACTTAACTTACACTCTTCTCCAAGATGAGTGTACTCTTGCCCATGCTTTCCAATAACTATGGGATGTAACTCCTCACACCCACCCTCTCACATGAGTTTGATGGTTGGATTTAGGAACACTCAACAACAAATAGAATATTTACACAATAATAATAATAATTCGGGAATGTGGTTGGATTAATACCCATGAGTAATTCCCCCTTGGGCCCCTCTCACTTGTGGAATCATATCCCCCCATCATTCTTCATCCCTTTCATATCGCAACCAACAATTACTATTTTGTCTAATTATTTCAACGCACATAATATATCATTTGGCCACCGGCCATATTGAACCAACACGGTCTCTTCACCCCAACACATCAGCTCACCAGCCTAAATCGCATTTATACAATTACATTCTAATTCACGTGGATTAAAATTAGGGATGTTACATCCCCTCCCCCTTTATTTTACACTGTCCTCAGTGCACAACACCCTACAGGTGTTCATTCACTTTAAAATTCTGGCCCTTAGACCATTAATCAATCATATAGGCTCCCCGACCCAAAATCACACAAGCATTCCATCCTAACAAAATTACATAGGATATTTGGCCCAAAATCATAGATACATAGGCACCCTGGCCCAAAACAATATACATACATAGGCATTCCGACCCAAAAAACATATATACTTAAGCTCTCTGGCCCAACCCAAGTAAGATAATTTCACAATTCATCATTATGGGAACAATTCCAACCAACAATTTTTTATTTTTCGCGGTCTGCACTTCCTTCCTCTGGCTATATGTAACACACCCATGGTGGGGCATCAAAATTTTGTTCTTCTTAAGAGAATAAAACCCCCCACTCGGGGTCTCTATTCCATTATGCTCTTCCAGAACTCTCCAGCCATGGTCTCCATGCTCTAAACCGAGCTTAGAGCTAGCAGATATCCTCTCCCGAGCTCCTCGGGTTCTTCCATCCATATATATTCGCATATGACCGCGGGCTATGACCCGATGCCAAGACAACAGGTGCCAAAATAACTACCATGTGAATCTTCCGAAGTTGCAAATCTCCAAAGTTCACAATCCAACGTCGCGTGTCCTCAGAGATTTTGATGGCCCTGATTCACTTTGGGACTTCGGCATTCGGGAGTTTCAAACACTCCAAAGTCTTTTCTCCCCAGAGTTACAGATCGAGCACCACGCGTCCCTCATGATCGACGTCTATGATCTACTTCGGGACTTCGGCGTTCAGGAGTTTCGAACACTCTCAACCCTTTTTCCTCCAAAGTACTATGTACCTGGTGTTATAGATCAAGCGCCACGCGTCCCTCGTGATCGATGGTTGTGATCTACTTCGGGACTTCAACGTTCGGGAGTTTCGAACACTCTCAAGCCTTTTTCCTCCAAATTACTCCGTACCTGGAGTTATAGATTGAGTGCCTCGTGTCCCTCGTGATCGACGACTGTGATCTACTTCGGGACTTAGGCATTCAGGTGTTTCAAACACTCTCAACACTTTTTCATTCGAAGTACTATGTACCCAGAGTTACAGATCGAGTGCCATGTGTTTTCCCGATCAACGATCGACATCCATCCTTTGCCCTGCTTCGGGCGACTTGCACTCAATGCTCCTCTACGTTCTTTCTTCCGTAGTACCAATCCTCTGAAGTAATAGATCTCACGCCACGTGTCCTATTCCAATGAACGGTTATGATGAACTATGGCTCTCCGACCTTCGGGAATTCTCGTACCTTTATTCTTTAATTCCTCTGAAGTGACTTTCACCCGGAGTAAATCTCCATCCCCAATGTGTTCTAACAACGAACGGTTAGGATGATTCCTTACCCTTGGAGCTTCGGACGACTTCTGGTCAACGCTCCACTTCCTTTCCTCCGAAGTTCGCACTTCCAGACTCCGCGATCTACTGATGCGTGCCTCTCTCAGATCGACGATCGTGATTTACTTCGGCAGTTCGGGCTTCAGGAGTTCTTAACTCGCATGATCCCACTTTCCTCTGAAATGGCTATCTTTTGAAGTGGAAGATCTGTTGACACTTTTCCTCAGCTGACAGACAACTCAGATGAACTCCAACTCTTCGGCCTTTAGGAGTTCTTGTTCATCGCACTCCTCTTTTGTCTCGGAGTCGGTGAGTGTCGGGCTAACCACAACCTCAATCTGATGTTCTAAAGGTGTCTACATGACCCCAGGGATCTATGGCTCGTAACTTCTGTTCAAGGGTCTCTTGGGTCCCAGTGTGTGCCACTCCGAGAGGGCCACTTGGAAACATCGTCACTCGACACATGGGCCCCCACCTGATCTTGATGTAATTACACGCATCCCCACGATCGAAGGACTGTGAGGAATCCTGAAGGTCCTTAGATCTAAGGTCCACATTAACTTTAGGACTTCGGGGGTTTTGGTGTTACCAACCCTCTGTCCTCCCGAAGTGGTCAATGCCAGGCTGACTATATCGTAGATTTGACGGTCGTGATAGTTCCCGGGGCATCCTCAGATCTACGACCCAGATTAAATTCGAGACTTCGGGGAATTCACCTCCTGTACAATGAATATTCTCAATTCATCAGACTCACAAAGTATGAAGGGCTCTAATGGTTAACGCCCGTGTTCCTTCTCCAAGTCCGACGATTGTGAAGAACTTTGGCTTCTCTCGAACTAATCTCGTCCATTCGTCTTCCAAACGAAAGGATCTCTCCTTTCGGGGCTTAAATCTCGCTGTCCTTCTTGAGCTTTGTCAGCTCCTTAAGTACTTACTTATTTTGTGCTATTTCTCTTGAACTTAACACTTAGAGAAACCTTCCATGCACCCCATGCACTCATTTATCAACTCCAGAACTTAAGGGGGTTCTCGGTGTCTGTCCGCCTCACAGAGACTCTGTGCATACATGCACTACCTCTCCTGAGCTTAACAGACTCCTTCCTTCAGAACGACTGGAAGTGTCGGCATGCACACGTGGGACTATGCCCAAGGTCAACAAATTCACAGTTTTTTTATTTTAACTTGAGCCACGATAGGGCTCAGACATTTACGTGTACAAGCCAAAGAATTCGTTATTTTCTTAAATACACAATTAGGCAGAATTGAATGGATACAGTATAACCATTAAGCAAACATGCATGTCCCTGCAACATTCAAAGGATATCCAACTTTAATTCACAGTTACCACTTAAATACATAGGATATGGGAATACTTATCTATTACAGGTTGTAGTCAACTAACTAATTGTAGGTGTTCGTCTTTCCACCCAACCATAGACTCAGAGGCATTCATTCTTAGTGCTCTGGCCACCCCCGTGCCAAGCCATGATATCACCAGGGAATTTATGCAAATTCTCATCGATCCTTTCTCTTTTGGATCTTCTGCGAGGTTTATCAGATGCTTCCTTAGCATCAAGCTCGTGGCCTTCTAATCGGGTCTCGTTCTCGGCATACTCTCAAAGATCTTCCTCTCTGTCATGACCATCAACGAGGTTTATCTGATTCTTTCTCCGCATCAATATCATGGCCTTCGACTCGTTCTCCACTAAGGGGGGGGGGGTCCTCTCGCATTCTCCACTCTTCTCTTCATATCCTCTTGCGTGCCTTGCACACACATCCCTCCTATCTCGTTCCTTCTGTCATAAGGAGACTCCGAGTCCATTTTGGGTCTGCAGGACCCTGTGGTACTTCGGGCTGACCTTCTACAGCTAGACCATGCTTCCATTATGGGGGTGGTTGAGGGTTCAACCATCGGTCCTTTTATTATTAATTGTTGTTTTATCCTGTTCACATTCTTTCCTCTAGTGATATCATGGCTAGTATTTTCAAGGCTTCACCCCCAGAGTCAGTTATTTGGAAATTAAACAATAATACATTTACATTGTTCCCATGCCACAACATGGAAATCCTGATTAATTATTAATTACAAGTTGGGGGAAACAGGGGTGTTACAATTCCCTCCCCCTTAAAAGGAACATCGTCGTCGATGTTCTTTCTCAGTAACACTTGTCATGCCTTTCTCATTCAGCCACTTCAAAAGTCTTGACCTTCTTTCTCGGTTAGGTCCTTTTTCAGACTCTAAATATTCGTCACCTGCCTTCAATAATTCTTGGACAACAAGCACATTAATCATAGTCTTAGGTGAAAACATTTTACTGTTGCATAAAATTTCTAAGAAAATTTCATAATCTAGCACAATACTTATCTGTGCAGTTTGTGGATTTGTATCCACATGGTTGTCTTGTTGTCTAGGCTCATTGTTTTTCCCTTGACATACCCATTGTGTGCATGATCCCAATCAATACTTTACAAGAACTATCAGAGTCTCCTCTTCCTTGCGGTCACTCACCCTCCAGGCCTAGGCTCAGGCATCCCCTTCTCTATTATACAGTTCCTCGGATGATCCATCTTGCCTTGCCAAGGTTTTCTTGCATAGGAAGAATCCTAGAGACTTTATTGATCCTTACAGTCAAGGCATCCCTCAGAATTGCTTTGTCGAGGCATCCCTCCGGCTTGTGTTACCTCAACACAACATATTCCAGGTGATTATGACTTGCCACGGGGTTCTCATGTCTGAACAATGGCCTCTTTCATGATTTTCAGCTTGACAGTCTTCATCTATCCTTTCTGGACAAATATTTTCTTCTCACCTATATCACATGTATACAAAAATTCACAAGACATCATCATAAATTCTAAATTCAGAACTTTCTTGTAAATGTTTCACCTACATATTTCCAAATTCCACATTTTGTTTTCAGATCTGTTCCGCGTGGAACCCGATCCACCAATTATGGGACTTTCCTTCCCATGGAAATCTAGCTCAGCAGAAAATTTTGGTCTTCCTTATGGGCTTACAACACTACCATATCCAAGACCCCTTTGCTTCTTGCACTTTCAACTTCAATCAACCAAACAAATTGTTAGTTTCCCATGCACATATATTTTCATTGCACCTTTATAACGTCATCACAAACAACTCTTAAATTGTGCATGCTAACAATCAAATCACTTTTATCTATTCGATGATACAAAGAAAAAGGAAATTTCATTCCTCACACATGCATCAGTTTGGTATATCAACTTTTCAAAATGAAATTCAAATATCAATTGACTTTAATGAATGCGCCAACATTCGTGGCCACATTCATACCCAATGCACCTTTGCACCAAATTCAGGTTATCACTTTTCAGGTTAGGCACTCCTGCCAAGGTGTGTTTGAATTCAACCAACTTCTTCACCATATGGTTTATTCCTCCTCATTCACTCTTACATCAAAACTATGCTTCTTGCTACAGGCTAATCACGATTCCAAATCAACACACATGAAACTAAATGTTTCTCTCGAATGCGCCCAAGCATTCTTCCTTCATTAGTAACCAAGGTGCGCCCACACTCATGGCCACTCAAATTTTCTTTCCTTTGACATCCGTACAATTTAAGTAAAATTTTCGGAAGGTCCTCCTTCCTCAATATAAGGTCCATTGTTTTCCTTTCATACAAACCTGCGTTTCCTCGAATCAATTCCATGTAATGTGCTATCTATGAGCCCTTGTATTCCCATATAACCAATCCCCGCGACCACAATCTAACCCAGAGTGCTAAAATCTATCTTCCTTGACTGGCTCAGAGGAACTTCGTTTTCTCTCCATGCGACCGATAGCTATGACCTCAGCTCTATTATTTTCAGGCGTTATCCTTTCGACTCTCATGTCTAGGCGTTATGATCATGGCTAAACCCCTTGCCTGCAAATCGACGGTGTAGATCTGTTTTCCCCCAGATCCAACGGCTGCAAGGGATTGTGAGACCTCAACTAGCTCACGGTTTAATTCTCCTTCCGATCTCCGCAATGAATACGGGCCATCCGATCTACAATCAGATCCTAAACTCAAAACAACGCTATATTGAATTAAAATTATGGGTACATGTCTCGATGTTAACTCATGTGCATATGCAATTTTCGTAATGATCGTGGGTAATTTCGGATAATAATAATGCCAACACATAAGTGTTTGATCGAGAATTTAGGTTGATACAGAGCTTTGATGTGCTAAATTCAACCACAAAACCCAATCACAATACGCGTTTTACGCGACATTAACGCGTGGGTTCCTTGCAGGTTCTCCCACTGATTGTTCACAGATCGACGGTTCACAGAGATTGCAGAATCCCAATATGCTCGCTCTTTATCAGAGAGTTCAATCTTCGTAATCTGAAAAGTTCTTGCCTGAGTATTTTAATCGTGGCCATTGATTCTCCGCCCCGACGATATCAACGATGTTGGTTGATTGTGGTCTGTGTACTAGCACATCCGTTAATTTCATCTTCGTGCTCTGCAATTATGCTCAAACATTGATCTTTGTTCACAGATCGACGGTTCACAGTGATTGCGGGGCCCAATCTGGGAAGTGTTCACCCGACTCTGTCTAGTCGTGGTCGTTGATCTTCCACCCTGACGAGATAAACGACGTTGGTTGATTGTGGGCTGTGAACTAGCACGTCCGTTAATTTCACCTTCGTGCTCCGCAATGATCCCCGACCATCAATCTAATCGAACGACTGGTGTTTGATTCGTTAACTCCAGTGGATAGTGAATTCGATTTGACGACTGCGATCGGTCTCCCCTCCGATGAACGACTCACATTCATCTCATATGTTAGGTTCTCTATTAACCTGATTCGATCAAGGTTTTCTTTCTGAATCATACTCTACTTGGGTATCTGAGGCATACAACTACCCTTCAAAATTTTCGTGCATAACGTTAAGACAATAAAACATTTTCAGACATGTCCTAGCACATCTTTATGCACTTCACCACATTATCCTTAATGTTTTCATGAGTGCAACACAAACAAATCTCGATTGTTTCTACAACCATACGACCATCATCACTATGGTGCCAAAACATTTACTTTCATCTGCGTACCATCTCTCTCATCCTAGAGAAAACATAATACTCAACAAGAAAATAATTGAGGGCTCTCCCCTTCTTCCAATTCTTTCTACGCCGCCTGGGAATTTTCAGCCTAGCTGAGTTACCTCTAAAGGCCTCATTGTCTTTTCTTAACATGGATTCAACCAAGCCTATTCAATCAAACATACTCATTTATTCATTCATTAGTCTTCTATTTATTACATGATGCTTTCAAATGTAATCCAGGATTCTTATATATATATAAGCTTGTATCTCACTGCTTAATTCTCAGCAGTTGTTAAGGTTGTGACTATGTCCTCGTGACAGATTTTTCACACAATTCTTCCATAGGGAACTCCCTTGGCATGCAACTTCCTTATTGCATGTCCATCACTATTTGTGATGGCCTCGACCTTGAGTTAGCTTTAGTTGTTTACCAAATATTCCATAAGGAATATAAACATCCATCTTTGTCATGCAAATTATGTATCTATAGGTATTCTAGTTTTGTTAACTTACATCCATGATGTACTTAACCATATGCATGTTCAAAAGTCTGTGTGTAGCTTCCATGGGTATATTTCACAGTCTACATACATCTCTATTCTAAAATTAGTTAACTCATGAATGTTCAAACTCATTCTTATGTGATCCTCAAGGCATAATCATTTGTCTCTTATCTTAACAAAGACAATCCTTGCTCATTTACTCTTTCATATTTAATATCATTCATACATAACTGGTATTACTATCAGGATTCATATCAATAATCTTCACAATACATTAAATACATGCACTCAAGCGTAAACACTCACAAACCTAACTCAACATGCATTATGCAAGCTCATTGCTTGCACCCTTTTCATGTCATGCATGCACATGGGCATCTCAGACTTCCAGATCCTCCTCCAAGGATATTTCTTCCATCCTTATGACAAGCCTCATAGGGATACTCAACACTAAGTTTCCATCTCAGTTGAGATCTTGCAGTCATTCACATGACATCCACATGGAATTTGAATTAGACATAGTCATAACTATGTTCCCTTTTTATACGATAAAAACTAGCAAGGAAACACTCTTGCCTCAATCTCCCTGGAACATTACCAAACTTATAAATACAATCTGGGAAATTATAACCATGCCCAAGGTAACAAAATCAACCAATTTAGCTTCCAACTATATCTATATGGATACCATCCACCACTGGATGTCAATATGACCCATTGGGCTTCTAGAAGTGCCCCAACACTTCCCTTACCACATTCAGGATCAACATTTAGTCAACTATTTTATCTTAATTTTAACAATTTAATGTCTAATACTCTTTGGACTATTCCCTTAGATCCCAAATGCAACTAAGTATCCTAGTTCAGAAATCCAGAGTATCTTTAGGTCAAGATCGGTCTTGACCATTACACCTATAATTCTTACTTATGTTTAGCACAACCAGGGATGGAGGCCACTCTCCTCCTCCCATAAGAACTTTGGCAGATTAGTTTCCTATTCACCAAGCAAGGGAGGTTGTTGTGATTTCTCACTCAATCACTCTATATTTCTACAGCTCCGTTTATCAGCTTGATTGGAAAAACCCTGTCCAACAATTCTCGTACCCATAAACCAAAATTCGTTTCTCGGTTCACTTTGAAACTCGAGAGTTGTCCATGCTCTCCCTTTTCAGGGGATGGTCACCAGACTCATTCCTCTGATCGTGAGGGGTTATACACATATACTAGGTTTAACCCTTCATTAAAGTAGTAATCATTACTACTACAGATCCTTTTCATCCATTCACATTGCTATTTTAGTTTAAATATTAGTGTTCTTCAACATAATCACATTCCTGTAGGATCGACTTTCATTTCCCAAGAAATGCTAGGCTCCCTTTGTCATAGACTAGCATGATTCAATATCGTTGGGCTAAAATCCCAACTGTATTTCAAATCTGCATCGTTCTACTCAAGGAACTTATGCAGATGATTTATATATGGCGGTAATATTCTCCACATGCTCACCTTAGCCTTGGTAGCCGAATCTTATGACTGTACAACAACGTGTACAATTGCACATTGAAGTCAACTTCTTTATTTGGGAACATTAGCAACATACTTTGCCAATTTCCAAAACATCTATCAACAGTAAAGAATCTCATTCCTCTCTTCGGTAGAGGTTTTCTAAGCCTCTTAGGAATGCAGTAAGATAGGGTGTTACCCCTTAAAGTTCTCCAAAAATATTTTCATACGACTCGTGCATGAGCCCAAGCAGGCCAAGTGTTGTTGCGTGCTCTAATACCAATTTGTAACACACCCAGGGTGGGGCATCAAAAATTCGTTCTTCTTAAGAGAATCAAAACCCCCATTCGGGGTCTCTATTCCATTATGCTCTTCCAGAACTCTCCAGCCACGATCTCCATGCTCCGAACTGAGCTCAGAGCTAGAAGATATTCTCTCCCGAGCTCCTCGGGTTCTTCCATCCATCTATACTTGCATATGACCGCGGGATATGACCCGACGCCAAGGCAACATGTGCCAAAACAACTACTACGCGAATCTTCCAGAGTTGTAAATCTCTGAAGTTCACAATCTGACATCGTGTGTCCTCAAAGATTTTGACGGCTCTGATTCACTCTGGGACTTCGACGTTCGGGAGTTTCGAACGCTCCAAATTCTTTTCTTCCCAAAGTACTTCATACCCGGAGTTACAGATCGAACGCCACACGTCCCTCGTGATCGACAGCTGTGATAAACTTCGAGACTTCAACGTTCGAGAGTTTTGAATGCTCCAAAGTCTTTTCTCCCCAAAGTACTCTATACTTGGAGTTACAAATCGAGTGCCACGCGTCCCTCGTGATCGATGACTGTGATCTACTTCGGGACTTCAATGTTCGGGAGTTTCAAACACTCTCAAGCCTTTTCCCTCAAAATTGCTCCATACCCAAAGTTACAAATCGAGCGCCACGCATCCCTCGTGATCGACGACTGTGATCTACTTCGGGACTTCGACATTCAGGAGTTTCGAACACTCTCAAACCTTTTTCCTCTGAAGTACTCCATACCCAGAGTTACAGATCGAGCACCACGTGTTTTCCTAATCAATGATCGACATCCGTCCTTTGCCCTGCTTCGAGCGACTTTCACTCAATGCTCCTCCGCGTTCTTTCTTCCGGAGTACCAATCCTCCGAAGTAATAGATCTCACGCCACGTTTCCTATTCCAATGAACGGTTTTGATGAAATCTGACTCTCCGACCTTTGGGAGTTCTCATACCTTTATTGTTTAATTCCTTCGGAGTGACTTTCACCCAGAGTAAATCTCCAACCCCCACATGTTCTAAAAATGGATGGTTAGGATGATTCCTTACCCTTGTAGCTTTGAACGACTTCTGGTCAACGCTCCACTACCTTTTCTCCGAAGTTCTCACTTATGGACTCCACGATTTGCTGACACATGCCTCTCATAGATTGAAGGTCGTGATTTATTTCGGCAGTTCGAGCTTCGAGAGTTCTTAACTCAAGTGATCCCACTTTCCTTTGAAGTGGCTATCTTCCGAAGTGGAAGATCTGCTGACACTTTTCCTCAGCTGACAGACGAATCATATGAACTCCGGCTCTCCGGCCTTCAGGAGTTCTTATTCAACGCACTCCTCTTTTCTCCTGAAGTCGATCAACGTCGGGCTGACCATAGCCTCAATCTGATGGTCCGAGGATGTCTATGTGACCCCATATATCTACAACTCATAACTTATGTTCAAGGGTCCCTTGGGTCCCAATGTGTGCCATTCCAAGAGGGACACCTGGCAATGCCGTCACTTGACACATGGGCCCTCACTTGATCTTGACGTAATTACACACGTCCCCATGATCAAACAACTGTGAGGGATCTCAAAGGATCCTTAGATCCACGGTCCACATTAACTTTGGGACTTCGGGGATTTTGGTGTTACCAACTCTTTGTCCTCCCGAAGTGGTCAACGTCGGGCTGACTATATCGTAGATTCGATGGTCAGGATAGTTCTCGGGCATCCTCAAATCTACGACCCAGATTAAATTCGGGGAATTCACCTCTCGTACGGAAAATATGCTCAATTCGCTAGACCTGCGAAGTCTGAAAGGCTCTAAGGGTTAACGCTTGCGTTCCTTGTCCATATTCGATGATCGTGAAGAACTTCGGCTTCTCCCGAATAATCTCATCCATTCATCTTCCAAACGAAAGGATCTCTCCTTTTGGGGCTTAAATCTCGCTATCCTTTCTGAGCTTTGTCAGCTCCTTAAGTACTTAGGTATTTTGCGCTATTTCTCCTCAACTTAACACTTAGAGAAACCTTTCGCGCACCCCTTGTGCCCATTTATCAACTCTAGAACTTAAGGGGTTCTCGGTCTCTGCCCGCCTCACAGAGACTCTATGCATACATGCACTACCTCTCCTGAGCTTAATAGACTCCTTCCTTCAGAATGACTGGAAGTGTCGGCATGCACACGTGGGACTATGCCCAAGGTCAACAAATTCACAGTTATTTTATTTTAACTTGAGCCACCACAGGGCTCAGGCATTTACGTGCACAAGCCATAGAATTCGTTATTTTCTTAAATACACAATTAGGAGGAATTGAATTGATACAATATAACCATTAAGAAAACTTGCACGTCCCTGCAACATTCAAAGAATATCCAACTTTAATTCACATTTATCGCTTAAATACACATGATATGAGAATACTTATCTATTACAGGTTGTAGCCAACTAACTGACTGTGGGTGTTCATCCTTCCACCCAACCATAGGCTCAGAGGCAATCATTCTTAGCGCTCTGGCCACCCCCGTGCCAAGCCATGATATCACCGGGGAATTTATGCCAATTCTCATCAATCCTTTCTCTTTCAGATCTTCTGCGAGGTTTATCAGATGCTTCCTTAGCATCAAGCTCGTGGCCTTCTACTCAGGTCTCGTTCTCGACATACTCTCAAAGATCTTCCTCTCTGTCACGAACATCGACGATGTTTATCACATGCTTTCTTTGCATCGAGCTCGTGGCCTTTGACTCGTTCTTCATTGGGGGGGGGATCCTCTCGCATTCTCCACTCTTCTCTTCATATCCTCTTGTGTGCCTTCCACACACATCCCTCCTATCCCGTTCCTTCTGTCAGAAGGAGACCCTGGGTCTGTAGGACCCTGTGGTACTTCAGGTTGACCTTCTGCAGCTAGACCATGCTTCCATTCATGGGGATGGTTGAGGGTTCAACCACTGGTCCATTTCTTATTAACTGTTCTTTTATCGTGTTCACATTCTTTCCTCTAGTGATATCATGGCTCATACTTTCAAGGCTTCACCCCCACAATCAATTATTTGGAAATTAAACAATAATACATTTACACTGTTCCCATGCCACATCATGTAAATCCTAATTAATGATTAATTACAAGTTGGGGTAAACATGGGTGCTAGCTGCAATATTCTTCACGTTATGTCGGTTCCCACATCAATTCCAACCAACAACTCTCATTCCCCTCAACCTGCAGAACCCAAGGAAGTGCACCTCTTCTCTACATTGTAGTCCTTTAGGATGTACCACTTCCCTTCCAGGGTTCAAATACAAGGTCGAACAAGAAGTCTTAGAGTTGTGGCTCCAAGAACTCCAACTGCAATATATTTTATATTTAATTGATTCCCACATCAATTCCAACTAACAAACTCTCATTCCCTCAACCTGCACAACCCAAGAAAGTGTACCCCTTCTATGTATTGCAGTCCTTCAAGCTATACCACTTCCCTTCTAGGGTTCCAGTACCAGGTTAGACATGAATTCTATGAGTTGTGGCTCCAGGAACTCCAGCGATGATTATGGAATGTCCAAATATCAAATAGTTGCAATTGCCTCTTGCACAATTTATTAACACAACTCATGACATGCAATTTATATACACAATCATGACGTGCAATCGCATGCAACATACCATAACAATCAAAACATAACACAATCAACTTAACCATACATAGAGGTGACTTAATAAACACACCAAAAGATTCAGTCCCATAAAAACACAAAAGGAAAGACGTCACTTAGGCACAACAAGCAATAGTTAACAAGGGAAAACTTAAAATGCACTGAACAAAAATCAACCCATTTTTTAGCATAATTAACTTAGTGATTGCAATCACTTATTCATACGATTGTTGCTCTATCTCACGAGTAGCCACAATGAGAATTTAGCTCGTTGTTCTTTTCCTGACACACCCTTATTATTCCAACCACCATGTCATATACATTATTGAGTTCTCTCCCCCTTTCCATTATCACCCTCCAGGCTCAGGCATCCCCTTCACTGCTTCATAGTCCCTCGAGCGATCCATCATTTTCCAAGGTGTTCTTGCGCAAGGGAAGCACCAATTCACTACTGGGTTCTTCACTTGAAAAATTGTAACTTGTGGCAATCATAGGGTTCCAGTGTCATAGTAGTAGCATCCTTTCCAAGTTTTCTAGATTTAATATCCATCATCTCATATGTATTACACACATACAATAATCATGAGATATCATCATAGCAATTTTACATATTAATTTCCAAATTTGTTTTACACATAGGAGACTAAGATTCCCAATCACAAGATTTCTTCTTAGGACATTTGGCTCTTGCAACAACAGGCATCGGTCTTCCTTATGGGCTTACACCATTTCCATGTCCAAGACCATTCTTCCTGCAATTGTTTTTACTTTAATTTAGCCAAACATATTGTTAGCATATTATAACAATTTGCAATCATTAACTTCTCAATTCTATTTCTATACATGTAAATAAAGTTTCCATGCATGAGTTTTTGCTCATTATGTTTGGCTCTTGCAACTATAGGTATTGGTCTTCTTTATGGGATTACATCACTGCCACATCCAAGGCCAATCTTCCTACAATTTCTCAACTTTCTTGCAGCCAAACAAGATTGTTAACACTCAAGCATATTTCCAGCAGTTCATGAAATGATCTTAGAATTGTAATTTGCTAGCAATTCAATCATTTTCAGCCATTATCCACTTTTTTTTTTTCAAAATGGGATCCAACCATTAATCATATTATCTAGAACGAGACTACCATCCACCGCAACATATGTATTTAGTCCATGGAGTGATTTTTAGAATTATATTAATCTAAAAAATTTCTCCACTTCCAACTATTATTCATATTAAATGGAATGTAACCATTATTCCTCACATATACATTGCGAGCATCCAAACTTTTCACAATGCAGTCAAACATTACCAATGTGCCAATGCTTATGGCCACATTTACCCAATGCATCCTTACATTGACTTCGAGATAGCATATACCCGTGGCATTCAATGCTACCACAAGAGTATGTCTCATGTCTTGTCTTGTTTATGATCTCATAACCAACATAACACAACTTGCAATTAATTTCTCATATAAATGCATTCATGGAGAGAATAATATTTTCCTACTCAAGGCCTCTTGCCTTTACATTGATTCAAATATTGAGAACTTAATTGAGGCAATTCTTACCTCAATTCCCTTCATCATTTTATGCAATATAATCAACCCCAATTGCATACTTGCATGGTTGCTATCAATTTACTTGATGCTACTTGATAAGTTGGTGCTTGGTAGAAGCTCTCGATCTCCCTTAACCAACCTCTTGATCAACATTCCCACCATTCTCATTGGTCTTTAGATGGATGGATACCATAAGCAATATTATCATCATGCTATAATCATTTTTCCTGGATACACAATCCATCATCAGTTTTATTCAACATCATAGCATCATCATTTCATATATATATATATATATATATATATATCAACATACTACTTTTAGTCTATACTCATGCCATATGCATGTTCAAGCATGCCCACATGCACCAATGCACATCAATATGCATTAAGCATTAATCTTATCACGTCTATTTCATGTGCAAACATTCTATCTTTATTATATCATGCACTCCAATGCATATTTATTTCAGATTTAATTTAATTATTTGGTTGTTGTTTTAATTGGTTGTACTTGAATTCCTATAGAACCTCATTGCCCATGTGCACTGCCATTTTTCTCAACTATGCAACATTGGCCCCTATTCTAAGCCCGCTAGTCAAGCCCCCACTTGGCCATTATGCATTTCCAGCTACTAGATCCACTAGTGTTGCCATCTCACAACTACTTCCTTTATGCAGAGAAAACATGTCCCAACATATTTTGGCTATAATTCTTAATATTCATAGTGTTGTAAAATGCACTACTCCAGTTGAATATCAACACTGCAATCTAATTAACCACTTCCCATTTTTTTTGACTGAACTGGTCTTGAAATACCATTATCATTGATTGGCATTTCAACATTTTGAAATATTTCTTTTATGTCATCTTTCTAATACTCTTTGTCATCCATGGCTTTGCTCAATTTTAAATACTTCGTTGAGTGATTCATTGTGAAGCACTACTTGGCCACTCAAGACCACTCTACTCCAAATGGAATGCTACACATCCTCCATTTGCACCTGTACCCTACTTTTGCTGCGCACTCTGATAATAGATACACCTTTCTTGCTTTGAGGTACTTTTAGACAAAAGTTGTTAGATCATACCCAACAATTTATTTTTCATGCATTCCCATACTTTCACATAGACATGACTCATCCACTCCATGAGTCACACCTCATCTCGTGATATCCTTTTTCCTTATCTTGTAGCAAGCTTTGTAGCCTTCACTATATTTCTACCTTCAAGGCTATGGAGTCCTCCTTAACTCCTTATACATGCAATAATACTCTTCACCTACTGGCTCTATGCTTTATGTGAGAATCTCTATTGATTTTCCCTTTGCAAACCATTCAAATTCCTTAGAAATTTTTCAACCTTGCATCACCTGCTCTGCAACCCCACACTTTCCTTTTGCAAATCTTTGATGCTTCAGTCGATTATACAAGCTTGACCTGCTTCCCTGTCTAATGGACCCGAGGATCAATACAGAACAAACCCACACAATTCTTATTGGTGGAATCTTATTCTCCTACTAGCAATCCTTCACACAATACTCTCTGCTAGAGTGTTCCTCTGCTTATTAATAAATTCCTTGTTAATAAGCTCAACCTCCTCTTACTTTGCCAAACTATTGCACTTCAAATGTGCTTCTACACTTATGCATATGAACTCCAATGAGTTTCAATACTCTTCCTTATCTAGCAATCACCTTTGGCACTTAGCTCTATCGTCTCAGAAGGTTTCTCCAAACTTTGACACTATTTGAAAAAATCTTCACATTGAGTAATTACATGGTTCTTGGAATCCATTTCCACTTTCCATTACTTGTCTTGTAGCTCTTTATTGCCTTAACCAATTTCTACAAGCTCTTCCATGTCTCCATTACTCTGATATTCAATCCTAGGCTTGAATATATCTAGTTATACCTTTAATTATGCACCACATGCAAGCAACCATTTTTGTTAGAGTTATGCATATCATATAAATTTTGCCAATTAATGCCACAAGTCATTCTTTATCCCAATTTATGGACACAATGCACCAAATAAAAAATTTGATTCCTTAGATGCATTCCTCACTGAACCATCTCTTCAATGACTATACTCATGCCTCAATCCGAGTTTTGAGCAAAAAGCTACAACATTCACATGCTGCAATTCTCCACTCATTTACCACGACATAAATCTCTTTATTAATTTCTAGAAACATTTTAGTGCTGAAATCAAATTTCTGGGTTGACATGTTTCTTTTACTCCTCAATACCTTTCCAACGACTATTTGTTTTCTGAATTCTAAGCTCTGAGCTAAAAGTTATGGTCTGGAGAAGTTTAGGTTGTTTTACCCAATTTATCCATGTATGCTACAAGTGTCTTCTTTCTCTACCTGCACATTTTTACATACCCAGATCCTAAATTTGTCTCCATCGCTTTTTTCTATGGTTCATAATCTTTTCATCGACTTCTCTTAGGCCTCAAACGAACTTCCGAGCTAGGAGTTATGCCCTCTAGAAGTAATCTGGCGCAAAAATTTTACCCTTACTGTTTTGGCTGTAACTTTCTCATACGAGCTCTGTTTTGTGAACAATTTAGCTCATTCGAAAGCTCTCTTCGAGTTATTTTATTTATCTCATGCTTTCCAATAACTATGGGATGTGACTCCTCACACCCACCCTCTTACATGAGTTTGATGGTTGGCTTTAGGAACACTCACCAACAAATATAATATTTACACAATAATAATAATAATAATAATTCATGAATGTGGGTTGGATTAATACCCATGAGTAATCCCCCCCTTGCCCTCCCCCCTCTCTTGTGGAATCATAACCCCCCATTGTTCTTCATCCCTTTTGTATCACAACCAACGATTACTATTTTGACTAATTATTCCAATGCACATAATATACCATTTGGCCCCTAGCCATATTAAACCAATACGAGCTCTTTGCCCCAACACATCGACTCACCAGCCTAAATCACATTTATACAATTGCATTCTAATTCAAGAAGATTAAAACTAGGGATGTTACAAAAATTGATGCAAAGCTTGTCAACATTATACTAGACAGAAGCTTCTCTTGGAGTTGTAATAACACATTTTCAATCACCTTAGATATATATTGGTAGACTAAAGAGATGAAAGCAAGGCAGGTAGATGAAAAGGAGGAGGTCAACAATAGGGTTCTGCAAGAAATATGAGATGAGCTAAAAATATTAATGACAATTACCACTTTTATTTTTAGGCCGCCAAGGTTTGAAACTAGTTTCAGAGTAGGATGACACTTAGAAGGGAAAGGAGAAGCCTTTGGGTGTAGACCCATCCATCCCATCCCTTTGGAGATACATATGACTAGGCCATCGAGAATTTATGTTATGGTTATTTCTAGTTATGGGTCTAGAGGCCTTAGGCCAAACTGTCAAAATTACTATCTTTTTCTTGTATAAGCAAAAGATCAAGGCCATGGGCCAAACATCACTTAATATTATTTTCATAACATATTTTTTAAGTAGTCAATACTAGAGGCTCGATAAAGTCTGGACAATGATATATTTTTCAGTTTGAAAACAATATTATCCTTTTTCCACATAAGTCAAAGTGAAGGCTCCAGTATGAGTCTCCTCATCTTGATACCTTGCCTTTGTATACAAACATATTTATGTGCCAATAATATAGATATTCCCTCTTGTTTACAAAATAAGGTGTTTTATTGTATCCACCAAAAGTTTAGGAGCTTGATGATACTGAAGGACCAAGAGTTCATTTGAGAAATTGAGGAACGTTGATAAACACACTACCAACTCTTCCAATACATTTGTTGTAACTTCTAATTCTTCCTCTTTTCCTTTAAACCGGGCAATTGAGAATTCGATCTCTAACTTCCATTGCTTTAAATGTTAGATGTAAGATTGAGTCGCTTGAAATTCCACTAGGTTAGTAATGCATTGCCCTCATTTTTTTTATCATGGAGTTGATGATTAAAGATGAGTCTCCAATGGTTGTTATGGTGTTCCTTGCTATCTCAACAATAATGTTTAATTCTTACAAATTGCCATTACTTTAGCCTCATTATTGATGGCTTCATCAATGCCCCATGTAAACTTGGTTTCTCTATATCCTTCGAAAACAACAACAACTCCCATCACAATTACCACCTTAAGGTCTTCAAAAGCATTATCATGGATATAGAAGTGGGTCAAACAAAATTATATGCCAAAGAAAAAAAGTATAAAATTTTTAACATGATACAAATGTTTACCTTTAACACTTCACCCCTTATTCTTAATACACTAGACAATATACATATCCACTTTAATAGGAAGGAGAGATATTTTAATCTTGCATCTAGCATTTAATGAATAAGAGTAAAGTTACAAATTTGGTCATGGAGTAATTTTATGAACCTTTTATTAAATTTTTGTTAAAGAAATAGTTTTGGAGAAAATTTCTGCCTGTGTTTTGGTTGAATGATGGATCAACGGAGTCTAGTAACTCCAAAATTTCAAAACCTTTGTAAACATGGACAAATATATTTTATTAATCAAAATAATCTTTAAAACTTATACTTTTATTTCCCATAACCTTAAAAAACATTTTTAATTAAAATACATCTAACATTATATCATTAAAAATTACATTAACCATTCGACTTGGCTATCCAAATTAAACTATATTTATTCCACAAATTTCTACCCAACATGAATCTGATTCCTTTTTGACTCACCGATTAAGAATATCTACATAATTTGTACCCATCCTCATCAACTTTTTTTTTAAGAATATCCCAAATGAAAATAAAATTCGAAAAACGAATGGAAATTATTTTTAAAGATAAATAAGTTAGATGACTAAAAAAAGCGACTACGTTTAAAGAAAATTAAGGTGGACAACTCAAGAAAGGAGGGGATCCCATAGGAGGTGACCTAATTTGGAACCTCAAAAAGACAACATCATGACGATTGCACACTAAATTTTTTAAAGGGTTTTAGATAAAATAAGTTAATTTACTTTTTACCAATGTCAAATTATTTTATTTTATTTATGACAAAATACAAATTTTGCATACCATTGTTTTTAATCCAAGCATTGCTTTTATTTTATTTTCCTTTACTTATCACTTAATACAAATTTTGCATACCGTTGTTTTTAATCCAAACATTGTTTTTTATTTTATTTTACTTATAATTGAATACAAATTTTGCATACCATTGTTTTTTATTTAATCCAAGCGTTGCTTTTCAAAACTTTGAGTGGATGTAGAAGTCACAACAACAATCAATATGAAATTCTAAAATTCTTTGCTTTTATGCCCTCCCCTACTTGACTTTGAAGTCAAGCCAACCATATAACCTACTTAGAGTATACTCCATACATATGCTTAAGTGTAGGCCCTGCTTTCTCTACATAACCTTGTAAGTGTAGGGCTTTGATTGAGCTTTTACCATCCTTTCCATGGTGTAAATTTTATTAATATTTTAAGAAAAGGTGATTTGGAAATCTTATCCCTCGGACATGAACTTTCCTTTCACAAGATTCTTGTAAGAAAAAAGTAATTTAGATTTTGAAATTTCAAAATGTTAACAAATATCTTAAATCATAAAAATGTTTTTCATGAATTTATATTAATTAAATAAATTAAAACATAAAGAATCATTAAATCCCATCGATATACATGATTTTAGATATCTATCAAATAACAATAATTTGTACTTTCTTTACATAGTTTCAAATCTCCATCAACTAACATTAAATTGTACTATCTAAAATATAAATCTCCATCAACTAACATTAAATTGTACTATCTAAAATATAAAGGAGATGTAAACATAAAATAGTAAAATCATAAAGATTATTAATTCTGAGTGGATAACACATTAATAATCAATCAATATAATCCTCTCAAAAATTACAATGACAACTTGAATGTTTAATCATTAATCATTGTATCCCACTCAAATTAAGGTGATACGCATGATTTAAAATCTAAATCTTTGGTAAAAGAACTCAAGATAGAAATTTATTTAATCTATATAAACCTCTCAAAACAAACTAGAAATGTTTAATCATTATATTCCGTGATACACATTATTTAAAATATAAATATTAAATAATATTTGTTAAAAGAACAAAAGTCAAGATAGAAATTTAAATAAATAGTTTAGAGTTATTTTAATTTATATTTAGAGTTATTTTAATTTGAATCTCTTAAATATGAAAAAAGATAAATATATTTATATGGTATGAGTGATTCTGGTTTAAATATTAAATGTTTTAAAAAAATAAAAGTTTATTTATGTTCGAAATCACTATTTTTTGTTGTTTAAAATCTATTTTTGAATGTAGAAATGGATTCAACATGCTGAAAAATTCTTGGGACACTTAGATTATACATAAATAATCACTCAAATATGTGGATCTAACAATACAAATGTCCCCAGAAAAAATCGTTGGACAAAAGTCATTTCGTAGAATGTTTAGACTACGTCATTGTTTAGGACATTGTCTAACTATTCTACGATATCGTTTTTTAGTTAGAATCCGATGACATAAATTTGCTTGAAATCACTATTTTTTGTTGTTTAAAATCCATTTCTGAATGTAGAAATGGATTCAACATGCTGAAAACCCCTTGGGACGCTCAGATTATACATAAATAATCACTCAAATATGGAGATCTAACAATTTCTTGCCGGATTTCGGACAAATGTCACTGGAAATAATCGTTGGAGAAAAATAATTTCGTAGAACATTTAGACTACGACATTGTTTAGGACAATGTCTAATTGTTCTACGAAAGGGTTTTTTAGTTGGAATCCAACAACATATATGCTCGAAATCACTATTTTTTGTTGTTTAAAATCCATTTCTTTACAATTATGCATGATTTTTGTATATTAATAAAGTGGTTTGACATAATCTAGTGTTTAATTTTTATATTTGTTAATGGTATTGGATTGGGTGTTTTGACTTGTGCTAGTTAGGAATTTGAGTTTTGTTATTATTTGTGAAAACTACAGATGTAATTTTTTTAATTAAAGATTTAAAACATTTTTTAACAAATAATTTTTCTAAGTACGGTCCAGAAATATCTCTGACAAATTATTTTTCACGGTTTATTTTCTTAATATAATAAAGATGACAAACTCTTTCATCGCATGTTTTAGGAAACACAATATTACTTGAATTTCTTTAAAATGTTAAGCATTCCAAGATCACTAAAGTTTTGATGACTTAGAAGGTTAGGAAGATCACTATTGTGACAAATATTTGGAAATGAGGATCTAATTTGGGTGTAAGCGCATTCTAGGAGAAAGTGATTTTCATCTTCAACCCTCTTGGTGTCACAAAGGTGACAGATTCTTTCTTGCCATGAGAATTAGTTCTTATTTTAGCAATATTGATTCTCTTCTTTAAGCTAGTCAAAATAGAGAGATACTTTTGATCTTCAAGGTTAGGGTTAACCACCTCCTTATAATATCTTAATTTTCTTTTATCCTCTAATTCTTTATTGCACTATAGATTCTCCTTAAATTTAGCTTGTAAAATATTTTTATTATCATTGATATTCTGCATAATAACTTCTTCTTTTATTCCCCAATGATTTAGTTAAGAATTTGCATCATTATGCCATCCCCGCTTGAGTCGTTGGTGATTTTTGCTAGAGTCCGAGGCAGTTTTGGGGAGCCTCTTGTTATCCATGTTATTTATCTTGTTCTTGTACATTAAGTACCTAATCATAGTTGTGCTCTCAACGAGGGAAATGATAGCTTCGGTGAGGAGGATAGTATAAGGTGTATTGCCCTTAATTTTGAGATTATAAGTTAGTATAAGGTGTATTGCCCTTAATTTTGAGATTATAAGTTAGTATAAGGTGTATTGCCCTTAATTTTGAGATTATAA
>ML825715.1:57549-76117 GCA_009831015.1 Picea engelmannii | reverse complement strand
GCCCGGAACCTTGAAGTCACAGGTATTATGCCTGGAACCTTGCAAATGTGCATGGCTCCACCTGCCCTTCCTGATAGGTATTCTGCCCGGGACCTTGCAAATGTGCTTGGTTCCACCTGCCCTGCCTGACAGGTATTCTGCCCAGAACCCTGCAAATGTGCATGATTCCATCTGCCCTGCCTGTCACGTCAAGGTTCCAAGCAGAAAGTTTGCATGATTCCCAAAAATAACCTAAAAACAGATAAGTAAAAGATCGACTAACCCTCTGCAGACAGCGCTGTGTGAGCAGCATTTGATAAACTCTGAAGCAGTAAGACCATTGCAATGAAGTGTATTGCAAGCCTTTCCATTTCCCAAGCAAGCCGCTAATAAGACCAAAATAATGGCTGCAAAACGAAACATTAATAGAATCTGTCAGCCAAAAATAGTTTGGAAGTGTCGAGGAATAAGATAGAATTAGCATCCCGTGCCTTTTCCTCAAATTTAAAGATATATTCTTTCTGGCTTCCTTTCTTGCCACAGATTCAAATGTTTCCATAAAAAATTCTAGAAACAAAAACAAAACTTGGAGTAAATAGTTCTACATCTACACAAAGTGCATTCAAAGTTTTGTTCTTCTGGTTGCAAATATTCAGACAAATCTTCAAAATTTGGCGATTTCCTCGAGAATACCTTTAATCAAAACTGCTTCTTTAATATAACTGTACCTGCAAGCTTGCGATATAAACATATTCAGTGACGAATCTGGAACTTTAGTTTCATTGATTAGATTAAACTAGAGACCTTATAACCGACAAATCTCGCTGCATTTCCAGCATATGAAAGCAAAAACTGGACAGAGGAAAAAGTAAATACTTTTGAAAACTAAAGGATTGCGCACAAAATGTCTTCGCCGACATAAGTGTACCTGCAAGATAAGCATATTCGGTACTCAAAATGACGACTCTGGAGTCTCAAAATTTAAATACTTCCAACAAATTATCAACCAAGGAAAATACATTGGAAAGCACAACGGATTGTGCACCAAATGTCTTCACCTACAAAAATGTACCTGCATGTTTATGCGATTAACATTTTCAGTAGACGAATTTGGAGTACTGCTGCGTAGTTACAAGAATTAAAGCCAAAAGATGATGGGAAGTCAAAACAACCTCGCATTACAACGGATAAATGCTTTAAAGCATTTCAAATTTCAGTTCTATTCCTGACAAAATTGATTGTTCACCGGCACAAAATTCTCGAATTTCAGTTCTATTCGTGACAAAATTGATTGTTCACCGGCACAATATTGCCAAAGATGAGGATGAAACTTTACGCATTCACTAATAGTCTTTGAAAGCGATGAACTCAGTTGCTGCTCTGTCGGCAAGTCAGACCGAGAGACACTATTGAAGGCTTGAAGAAGCTCGTCGGCCTTAAAAAGAGAGAGAAAACTTAACATAAAAATAAAGACTTGTGAATTGCTTTTTTCCCGTAAATAATATGCAGAAAGATCTTGTATTTCGAAGCATTCGGAGCGCATCTGCCCGCAAAATAATTTAACACAAACTTAACATTCCTCAAGAAGGAAATCATTGCATGTTCCTGAAACAAGCTGCAAAGCTCAGTGCAATGAAAGCTTCGAGTCTTGCCTGACCGGGTTTGAACCTGTGACGTATCGCATGGAATCCTTAAGCTCGCCACGGGGATTTAACGGCGTTTCAAACGGAGCTCTTAAACATCTATAAAACCACACAAATACCATCCCAAAATATTCGACATTCCCGTCAGAAGGGGACGACGAGGGCGCTGAGGTGTTGGAAAGTGACACATGGGCCAACAGATTAAAAGTGTCCTCTCTAACGTTAGCATCGCAGAAATGACGTGGATAGCATTGCCACTGGCTTGAATGGGTCATGCCATTTTGTAGCGTGTCTATTCCTGGTTTAGCGTTAAAATGGAGTTAATGGGATCCAGTGGCGCATCAGACAATTTAGTCGAGGATGTGTAACTTTGGTCTTGCCCATAATTACAAATACTAATATTTTATAAAGAAGCATCGTTGTACGTGCGCGTTCATCATTGCGAGTTCAACCACAATATATATATATATAATTTTCCATTTCACTACCGTCGAATCCATATGACTTAGAAGTTGTTCGGTAGCAGGAGTTTAGGAGGAAGTGCCAATAAGACTCGCATGCATAGAGGTGCATGGAGGAAATGATTAAGGGAAACCGCCTGATAAGCTCACCTATTAATCTAACTAATTGGCTATCCAATTTTTGTTTAGCACTTAGTATATTCTTTTAAGAAGGTTTCAAGTGTACTTTGGATGTGTAGAATCAACTTTCTGATCTACGACCATCCTATATGAGATTGCTTTCACAGGCTTTTTACAAAAGATAAATGGCATGTGAAAGGAGTGATGGTTCCAAGAGGGGATCCATATAGGAAAAAAATTGTCCATTTCATAACCGTGGAATCCATGAGTTCCTCTGTGGGGCAAGGAATCTTTCATGTTACTCATTATTATTTAAACTAGTACAATTATATAATTGTGGCTCATCAACACCGAAAGGTTGATAAGAGGAAAAGAATAATTTTTAAATATGATTAGGTAAATGTAAAAAAGTAAACACATAAACTGATGTCTTTATAATAGCTAGGAAGTTAATGATTGAAATCACACCCATTTAATTTGTGTGACTACCAATCGAATCTAAATTAAAAATATTTATTTTTAAATCTCATTCAATTATATTTATCTTCATTAATTTTAATACATAAAAATATATAAATTTTATTTATTTATATTATTAACCATTTTTTTTAAATCTCATTCAATTGTATTCATCTTCATTAATTTTAATACATAAAAAATAATAATATATTTATTTATTTATATTATTAAAAAATTAAATAGATATTTTTTTATATTTATTAAAAATGGAAAAATAATATATAACTTGATATTTTAAATACAATCTAATAATATGAAAACTTTATTATTATTTGATAAGAAAATTAATATATTAAATTACTTTTTATATAATAGAATAATACAAAATAATATATTAAATTTTTTTTTATAATATAATCATAAGATGTGTATAAAATAATGTAAATCATAATGTTAATTAATTTAAATTAATTAAAATGTTAAGTTTTAATTAAATTATTAAAGACTCTAAAAAATAATATATTGGAGGAAGTGTATTTGTACAAGTATTTGGAATTGATATTCATTACAAGTTCAATTGGAACTATAGCACTAAGAAAAGGATAAATGGAGGGTGGAAAGCTTATTATGGGCTTGCAAATAATTGTAAATTAACAGACTATGGGATAAGAAAAAGCTCCTTTTTGAAACTCTTGTCACTTTTGTTCTCTTATATGGATGTGAAGTTTGGGGATGTACTATCTCTCTAGAATCCTGGAGAAAGATAAAGCACATCCAAAATAATTGTATAACTTATAATCTCAAAATTTAGGGCAATACACCTTATACTATCCTCCTCACCGAAGCTATCATTTCCCTCGTTGAGAGCACAACTATGATTAGGTACTTAATGTACAAGAACAAGATAAACAACATGGATAACAAGAGGCTCCCCAAAACTGCCTCAGACTCTAGCCAAAATCACCAACGACTCAAGCGGGGATGGCATAATGATGTCAATTCTTAACTAAATCATTGGGGAATAAAAGAAGAAGTTATTTTGCAGAATATCAATGATAATAGAAATATTTTACAAGCTAAATTTAAGGAGAATCTATAGTGCAATAAAGAATTAGAGGATAAAAGAAAATCAAGATATTATAAGGAGGTCGTTAACCCTAACCTTGAAGATCAAAAGTATCTCTCTATTTTGACTAATTTAAAGAAGAGAATCAATATTGCTAAAATAAGAACTAATTCTCATGGCAAGAAAGAATTTGTCACCTTTGTGACACCAAGAGGGTTGAAGATGAAAATCACTTTCTCCTAGAATGCGCTTACACCCAAATTAGATCCTCATTTCCAAATATTTGTCACAATAGTGATCTTCCTAACCTTCTAAGTCATCAAAAATTTAGTGATCTTGGAATGCTTAACATTTTAAAGAAATTCAAGTAATATTGTGTTTCCTAAAACATGTGATGAAAGAGTTTGTCATCTTTATTATATTAAGAAAATAAACCATGAAAAATAATTTGTCGAAGATATTTTTGGACCGTTCTTAGAAAAATTATTTGTTAAAAAATGTTTTAAATCTTTAATTAAAAAAATTACATCTGTAGTTTTCACAAATAATAACAAAACTCAAATTCCTAAATAGCACAAGTCAAAACACCCAATCCAATACCATTAACAAATATAAAAATTAAACACTAGATTATGTCCAACCACTTCATTAATATACAAAAATCATGCATAATTGTAAAGAAATGGATTTTAAACAACAAAAAATAGTGATTTTGAGCATATTTATGTTGTCGGATTTCGACTAAAAAAACCATTTCGTAGAACAATTAGACATTGTCCTAAACAATGTCGTAGTCTAAATGTTCTACGAAATTATTTTTCTCCGACGATTATTTCCAGGGACATTTGTCCGAAATCCTGTAAGAAATTGTTAGATCTCCATATTTGAGTGATTATTTATGTATAATCTGAGCGTCACAGGGGTTTTTCAGCATGTTGAATCCATTTCTACATTCAGAAATGGATTTTAAACAACAAAAAATAGTGATTTCAAGCAAATTTATGTCGTCGGATTCTAACTAAAAAACGATATCGTAGAATAGTTAGACAATGTCCTAAACAATGACGTAGTCTAAACATTCTACGAAATGACTTTTGTCCAACGATTTTTTCTGGGGACATTTGTCTAAAATCCAACAAGAAATTGTTAGATCCACATATTTGAGTGATTATTTATGTATAATCTAAGTGTCCCAAGAATTTTTCAGCATGTTGAATCCATTTCTACATTCAAAAATAGATTTTAAACAACAAAAAATAGTGATTTCGAGCATAAATAAACTTTTACTTTTTTAAAACATTTAATACTTAAACCAGAATCACTCATACCATATAAATATATTTATCTTTTTTCATATTTAAGAGATTCAAATTAAAATAACTCTAAATATAAATTAAAATAACTCTAAACTATTTATTTAAATTTCTATCTTGACTTTTTTTCTTTTAACAAATATTATTTAATATTTATATTTTAAATAATATGTATCACCTTAATTTGAGTGGAATATAATGATTAAACATTTCTAGTTTGTTTTGAGAGGTTTATATAGATTAAATAAATTTCTATCTTGAATTTTGTTCTTTTACCAAATATTTAGATTTTAAATCATGCGTATCACCTTAATTTGAGTGGGATACAATGATTAATGATTAAACATTCAAGTTGTCATTGTAATTTGAGAGGATTATATTGATTGATTATTAATGTGTTATCCACTCACAATTAATAATCTTTATGATTTTACTATTTTATGTTTACATCTCCTTTATATTTTAGATAGTACAATTGAATGTTAGTTAATGGAGATTTATATTTTAGATAGTACAATTTAATGTTAGTTGATGGAGATTTGAAACTATGTAAAGAAAGTACAAATTATTGTTATTTGATAGATATCTAAAATCATGTATATCGATGGGATTTAATGATTCTTTATGTTTTACTTTATTTAATTAATATAAATTTATGAAAAACATTTATTTGTTAACATTTTGAAATTTCAAAATCTAAATTACATTTTTCTTACAAGAATCTTGTGAAAGGAAAGTTCATGCCCGAGGGATAAGATTTCCAAATCACCTTTTCTTAAAATATCAATAAAATTTACACCATGGAATGGATGGTAAAAGCTCAATCAAAGCCCTACACTTACAAGGTTATGTAAGAGAAAGCAGGGTATGTATGGAGTATACTCTAAGTAGGTTATATGGTTGGCTTGACTTCAAAGCCAAGTAGGGGAGGGCAGTAAAAGCAAAGAATTTTAGAATTTCATATTAATTGTTGTTGTGACTTCTACATCCACTCAAAGTTTTGAAAAGCAACGCTTGGATTAAATCAAAAACAATGGTATGCAAAATTTGTATTCAATTATAAGTAAAATAAAATAAAAAAACAATGTTTGGATTAAAAACAATGGTATGCAAAATTTGTATTAAGTGATAAGTAAAGGAAAATAAAATAAAAGCAATGCTTGGATTAAAAACAATGGTATGCAAAATTTGTATTTTGTGATAAATAAAATAAAATAATTTGACATTGGTAAAAAGTAAATTAACTTATTTTATCTAAAACCTTTTAAAAAATTTAGTGTGCAATCGTCATGATGTTGTCTTTTTGAGGTTCCAAATTAAGTCACCTCCTATGGGATCCCCTCCTTTCTTGAGTTGTCCACCCTAATTTTCTTTAAACGTAGTCGCTTTTTTGAGTCATCTAACTTATTTATCTTAAAAAATAATTTCCATTCGTTTTTCGAATTTTATTTTCGTTGGGATATTCTTAAAAAAAAAAGTTGATCACAATGGGTACAAATTATGTAGATATTCTTAATCGGTGAGTCAAAAAGGAATCAGAATCATGTTGGGTAGAAATTTGTGGAATAAATATAGCTTAATTTGGATAGCTAAGTCGAATGGTTGATGTAATTTTTAATGATATAATGTTAGATGTATTTTAATTAAAAATGATTTTTAAGGTTATGGGAAATAAAGTTTAAGTTTTAAAGATTATTTTGATTAATAAAATATATTTGTCTCATGTTTACAGAGGTTTTGAGATTTTGGTGTTATTAGACTCGGTTGATCCATCATCCAACCAAAATACAAGTAGAAATTTTCTCCAAACTATTTTTTTAACAAAAATTTAATAAAAGGTTTATAAAATTACTCCATGACCAAATTTGTAACTTTACTCTTATTCATAAAATGCTAGATGCAAGATTAAAATATCTCTCCTTCCTATTAAAGTGGATATGTATATTGTCTAGTGTATTAAGAATAAGGGGTGAAGTGTTAAAGGTAAACATTTGTATCATGTTAGAAATTTTCATAATTTTTTTCTTTGGCATATAATTTTGTTTGACCCACTTCTATATCCATGATAATCATGATAATGCTTTTGGAGACCGTAAGGTGGTAAGTGTGATGGGAGTTGTTGTTGTTTTTGAAGGATATAGAGAAACCAAGTTTGCATGGGGCATTGATGAAGCCACCAATAATGAGGCTAAAGCAACGACAATTTGTAAGAATTAAAAATTATTGTTGAGATAGCAAGGAAGATCATAACAACCATTGGAGACTCAACCTTAATCATCAACTCCATGATAATAAAAAAATGAGGGCAATGCATTACTAACCTAGTGGAATTTCAAGCGACTCAATCTTACATCTAACATTTAAAGCAATGGAAGTTAGAGATCGAATTCTCAATTGCCCGGTTTAAAGGAAAAGAGAAAGAATTAGAAGTTACAACAAATGTATTGGAAGAGTTGGTAGTGTGTTTATCAACGTTCCTCAATTTCTCAAATGAACTCTTGGTCCTTCAATATCATCAAGCTCCTAAACTTATGGTGGATACAATAAAACACCTTATTTTGTAAACAAGAGAGAATATGTATATTATTGGCACATAAATATGTTTGTATACAAAGGCAAGGTATCAAGATGAGGAGACTCATACTGGAGCCTTCACTTTGACTTATGTGGAAAAAGGATAATATTGTTTTCAAACTGAAAAATATATCATTGTCCAGACTTTATCGAGCCTCTAGTATTGACTACTTAAAAAATATGTTATGAAAATAATATTAAGTGATGTTTGGCCCATGGCCTTGATCTTTTGCTTATACAAGAAAAAGATAGTAATTTTGACAGTTTGGCCTAAGGCCTCTAGACCCATAACTAGAAATAACCATAACATAAATTCTCGATGGCCTAGTCATATGTATCTCCAAAGGGATGGGATGGATGGGTCTACACCCAAAGGCTTCTCCTTTCCCTTCTAAGTGTCATCCTACTCTGAAACTAGTTTCAAACCTTGGCGGCCTAAAAATAAAAGTGGTAATTGTCATTAATATTTTTAGCTCATCTCATATTTCTTGCAGAACCCTATTGTTGACCTCCTCCTTTTCATCTACCTGCCTTGCTTTCATCTCTTTAGTCTACCAATATATATCTAAGGTGATTGAAAATGTGTTATTACAACTCCAAGAGAAGCTTCTGTCTAGTATAATGTTGACAAGCTTTGCATCAATTTTTGTAACATCCCTAGTTTTAATCTTCTTGAATTAGAATGCAATTGTATAAATGTGATTTAGGCTGGTGAGTCGATGTGTTGGGGCAAAGAGCTCGTATTGGTTTAATATGGCTAGGGGCCAAATGGTATATTATGTGCATTGGAATAATTAGTCAAAATAGTAATCGTTGGTTGTGATACAAAAGGGATGAAGAACAATGGGGGGTTATGATTCCACAAGAGAGGGGGGAGGGCAAGGGGGGGATTACTCATGGGTATTAATCCAACCCACATTCATGAATTATTATTATTATTATTATTGTGTAAATATTATATTTGTTGGTGAGTGTTCCTAAAGCCAACCATCAAACTCATGTAAGAGGGTGGGTGTGAGGAGTCACATCCCATAGTTATTGGAAAGCATGAGATAAATAAAATAACTCGAAGAGAGCTTTCGAATGAGCTAAATTGTTCACAAAACAGAGCTCGTATGAGAAAGTTACAGCCAAAACAGTAAGGGTAAAATTTTTGCGCCAGATTACTTCTAGAGGGCATAACTCCTAGCTCGGAAGTTCGTTTGAGGCCTAAGAGAAGTCGATGAAAAGATTATGAACCATAGAAAAAAGCGATGGAGACAAATTTAGGATCTGGGTATGTAAAAATGTGCAGGTAGAGAAAGAAGACACTTGTAGCATACATGGATAAATTGGGTAAAACAACCTAAACTTCTCCAGACCATAACTTTTAGCTCAGAGCTTAGAATTCAGAAAACAAATAGTCGTTGGAAAGGTATTGAGGAGTAAAAGAAACATGTCAACCCAGAAATTTGATTTCAGCACTAAAATGTTTCTAGAAATTAATAAAGAGATTTATGTCGTGGTAAATGAGTGGAGAATTGCAGCATGTGAATGTTGTAGCTTTTTGCTCAAAACTCGGATTGAGGCATGAGTATAGTCATTGAAGAGATGGTTCAGTGAGGAATGCATCTAAGGAATCAAATTTTTTATTTGGTGCATTGTGTCCATAAATTGGGATAAAGAATGACTTGTGGCATTAATTGGCAAAATTTATATGATATGCATAACTCTAACAAAAATGGTTGCTTGCATGTGGTGCATAATTAAAGGTATAACTAGATATATTCAAGCCTAGGATTGAATATCAGAGTAATGGAGACATGGAAGAGCTTGTAGAAATTGGTTAAGGCAATAAAGAGCTACAAGACAAGTAATGGAAAGTGGAAATGGATTCCAAGAACCATGTAATTACTCAATGTGAAGATTTTTTCAAATAGTGTCAAAGTTTGGAGAAACCTTCTGAGACGATAGAGCTAAGTGCCAAAGGTGATTGCTAGATAAGGAAGAGTATTGAAACTCATTGGAGTTCATATGCATAAGTGTAGAAGCACATTTGAAGTGCAATAGTTTGGCAAAGTAAGAGGAGGTTGAGCTTATTAACAAGGAATTTATTAATAAGCAGAGGAACACTCTAGCAGAGAGTATTGTGTGAAGGATTGCTAGTAGGAGAATAAGATTCCACCAATAAGAATTGTGTGGGTTTGTTCTGTATTGATCCTCGGGTCCATTAGACAGGGAAGCAGGTCAAGCTTGTATAATCGACTGAAGCATCAAAGATTTGCAAAAGGAAAGTGTGGGGTTGCAGAGCAGGTGATGCAAGGTTGAAAAATTTCTAAGGAATTTGAATGGTTTGCAAAGGGAAAATCAATAGAGATTCTCACATAAAGCATAGAGCCAGTAGGTGAAGAGTATTATTGCATGTATAAGGAGTTAAGGAGGACTCCATAGCCTTGAAGGTAGAAATATAGTGAAGGCTACAAAGCTTGCTACAAGATAAGGAAAAAGGATATCACGAGATGAGGTGTGACTCATGGAGTGGATGAGTCATGTCTATGTGAAAGTATGGGAATGCATGAAAAATAAATTGTTGGGTATGATCTAACAACTTTTGTCTAAAAGTACCTCAAAGCAAGAAAGGTGTATCTATTATCAGAGTGCGCAGCAAAAGTAGGGTACAGGTGCAAATGGAGGATGTGTAGCATTCCATTTGGAGTAGAGTGGTCTTGAGTGGCCAAGTAGTGCTTCACAATGAATCACTCAACGAAGTATTTAAAATTGAGCAAAGCCATGGATGACAAAGAGTATTAGAAAGATGACATAAAAGAAATATTTCAAAATGTTGAAATGCCAATCAATGATAATGGTATTTCAAGACCAGTTCAGTCAAAAAAAATGGGAAGTGGTTAATTAGATTGCAGTGTTGATATTCAACTGGAGTAGTGCATTTTACAACACTATGAATATTAAGAATTATAGCCAAAATATGTTGGGACATGTTTTCTCTGCATAAAGGAAGTAGTTGTGAGATGGCAACACTAGTGGATCTAGTAGCTGGAAATGCATAATGGCCAAGTGGGGGCTTGACTAGCGGGCTTAGAATAGGGGCCAATGTTGCATAGTTGAGAAAAATGGCAGTGCACATGGGCAATGAGGTTCTATAGGAATTCAAGTACAACCAATTAAAACAACAACCAAATAATTAAATTAAATCTGAAATAAATATGCATTGGAGTGCATGATATAATAAAGATAGAATGTTTGCACATGAAATAGACGTGATAAGATTAATGCTTAATGCATATTGATGTGCATTGGTGCATGTGGGCATGCTTGAACATGCATATGGCATGAGTATAGACTAAAAGTAGTATGTTGATATATATATATATATATATATATATATGAAATGATGATGCTATGATGTTGAATAAAACTGATGATGGATTGTGTATCCAGGAAAAATGATTATAGCATGATGATAATATTGCTTATGGTATCCATCCATCTAAAGACCAATGAGAATGGTGGGAATGTTGATCAAGAGGTTGGTTAAGGGAGATCGAGAGCTTCTACCAAGCACCAACTTATCAAGTAGCATCAAGTAAATTGATAGCAACCATGCAAGTATGCAATTGGGGTTGATTATATTGCATAAAATGATGAAGGGAATTGAGGTAAGAATTGCCTCAATTAAGTTCTCAATATTTGAATCGATGTAAAGGCAAGAGGCCTTGAGTAGGAAAATATTATTCTCTCCATGAATGCATTTATATGAGAAATTAATTGCAAGTTGTGTTAAGTTGGTTATGAGATCATAAACAAGACAAGACATGAGACATACTCTTGTGGTAGCATTGAATGCCACGGGTATATGCTATTTCGAAGTCAATGTAAGGATGCATTGGGTAAATGTGGCCATAAGCATTGGCACATTGGTAATGTTTGACTGCATTGTGAAAAGTTTGGATGCTCACAATGTATATGTGAGGAATAATGGTTACATTCCATTTAATATGAATAATAGTTGGAAGTGGAGAATTTTTTTAGATTAATATAATTCTAAAAATCACTCCATGGACTAAATACATATGTTGCGGTGGATGATAGTCTCGTTCTAGATAATATGATTAATGGTTGGATCCCATTTAAAAAAGAAGAAGTGGATAATGGCTGAAAATGATTGAATTGCTAGCAAATTACAATTCTAAGATCATTTCATGAACTGCTGGAAATATGCTTGAGTGCTAACAATCTTGTTTGGCTGCAAGAAAGTTCAGAAATTGTAGGAAGATTGGTCTTGGATGTGGTAGTGATGTAAGCCCATAAAGAAGACCAATACCTATAGTTGCAAGAGCCAAACATAATGAGCAAAAACTCATGCATGGAAACTTTATTTACATGTATAGAAATAAAATTGAGAAGTTAATGATTGCAATTTGTTATAATATGCTAACAATATGTTTGGCTAAATTAAAGTAAAAACAATTGCAGGAAGAATGGTCTTGGACATGGAAATGGTGTAAGCCCATAAGGAAGACCGATGCCTGTTGTTGCAAGAGCCAAATGTCCTAAGAATAAATCTTGTGATTGGGAATCTTAGTCTCCTATGTGTAAAACAGACTTGGAAATTAATATGTAAAATTGCTATGATGATATCTCATGATGAATGTATGTGTGTAATACATATGAGATGATGGATATTAAATCTAGAAAGCTTGGAAAGGATGCTACTACTATGACACTGGAACCCTATGATTGCCACAAGTTACAACTTTTCGAGTGAAGAAACCAGTAGTGAATTGGTGCTTCCCTTGCGCAAGAACACCTTGGAAAATGATGGATCGTTTGAGGGACTGTGAAGCAGTGAATGGGATGCCTAAGCCTGGAGGGTGAGAATGGAAAGGGGGAGAGAACTCAATAATGTATATGACATGGTGGTTGGAATAATAAGGGTGTGTCAGGAAAAGAACAACGAGCTAAATTCTCATTGTGGCTACTCGTGAGATAGAGCAACAATCATATGAATAAGTGATTGCAATCACTAAGTTAATTATGCTAAAAAATGGGTTGATTTTTGTTCAGTGCATTTTAAGTTTTTCCTTGTTAACTATTGCTTGTTGTGCCTAAGTGACATCTTTCCTTTTGTGTTTTTATGGGACTGAATCTTTTGGTGTGTCTCTTAAGTCACCTATATGTATGGTTAAGTTGATTATGTTATGTTTTGATTGTTATGGTATGTTGCATGAGATTGCACGTCATGATTGTGTATATAAATTGCATGTCATGAGTTGTGTTAATAAATTGTGCAGGTGGCAATTGCAACTATTTGATATTTGGAGATTCCATAATCATTGTTGGAGTTCCTGGAGCCACAACTCACATAATTCATGTCTAACCTTGTATCGGAACCCTAGAAAGGAAGTGGTATAGCTTGAAGGACTGCAATACATAGAAGGGGTACACTTTCTTGGGTTGTGCAGGTTGAGGGAATGAGAGTTTGTTAGTTGGAATTGATGTGGGAATCAATTAAATATAAAATATATTGCAGTTGGAGTTCCCAGAGCCACAACTCTAAGACTTCTTGTTCGACCTTGTATTTGAACCCTGGAAGGGAAGTGGTACATCCTAAAGGACTACAATGTAGAGAAGAGGTGCACTTCCTTGGGTTGTGCAGGTTGAGGGGAATGAGAGTTGTTGGTTGGAATTGATGTGGGAACCGACATAGCGTGAAGAATATTGCAGCTAACACCCATGTTTACCCCAACTTGTAATTAATCATTAATTAGGATTTACATGATGTGGCATGGGAACAGTGTAAATGTATTATTGTTTAATTTCCAAATAATTGATTGTGGGGGTGAAGCCTTGAAAGTACTAGCCATGATATCACTAGAGGAAAGAATGTGAACACGATAAAATAACAATTAATAAGAAATGGACCGGTGGTTGAACCCTCAACCACCCACATGAATGGAAGCATGGTCTAGCTGCAGAAGGTCAGCCCGAAGTACCACAGGGTCCTACAGACCCAGAACAAACCCGGGGTCTCCTTCTGACAGAAGGAACAAGATAGGAGGGATGTGTGTGGAAGGCACACAAGAAGATATGAAGAGAAGAGTGGAGAATGCGAGAGGATCCCCCCCCAATGAAGAACGAGTCAAAGGCCACGAGCTTGATGTAGAGAAAGCATCTGATAAACATCATCGATGTTCGTGACAGAGAGGAAGATCTTTGAGAGTATGTCGAGAATGAGACTCGAGTAGAAGGCCGCGAGCTTGATGCTGAGGAAGCATCTGATAAACCTCGCAGAATATCTGAAAGAGAAAGGATCGATGAGAATTGGCATAAATTCCCTTGTGATATCATGGCTTGGCACGGGGGTGGCCAGAGCGCTAAGAATGATTGCCTTTGAGCCTATGGTTGGGTGGAAGGATGAACACCCACAGTCAGTTAGTTGGCTACAACATGTAATAGATAAGTATTCTCATATCATGTATATTTAAGCGGTAAATGTGAATTAAAGTTGGATATTCTTTGAATGTTGCAGGGACGTGCATGTTTTCTTAATGGTTATATTGTATCCATTCAATTCTGCCTAATTGTGTATTTAAGAAAATAACGAATTCTATGGCTTGTACACGTAAATTCCCGAGCCCCGTGGTGGCTCAAGTTAAAATAAAATAACTGTGAATTTGTTGACCTTGGGCATAGTCCCACGTGTGCATGCCGACACTTCCAGTCGTTCTGAAGGAAGGAGTCTATTAAGCTCAGGAGAGGTAGTGCATGTATGCACAGAGTCTCTGGGAGGCGGGCAGAGACTGAGAACCCCCTTAAGTTCTAGAGTTGATAAATGGGCACAAGGGGTGTGCGAAAGGTTTCTCTAAGTGTTAAGTTCAGGAGAAATAGTGCAAAATACCTAAGTACTTAAGGAGCTGACAAAGATCAGGAAGGATAGCGAGATTTAAGCCCCAAAAGGAGAGATCCTTTCGTTTGGAAGATGAATGGATGAGATTATTCGGGAGAAGCCGAAGTTCTTCATGATCGTCGGATCTGGACAAGGAACGCGAGTGTTAACTCTTAGAGCCCTTTGGACTTCGCGGGTCCGGCGAATTGAGCATATTTTTCGTACGAGAGGTGAATTCCCCGAATTCAATCTGGGTCGTAGATTTGAGGATGCCCGGGAACTATCCCGACCATCGAATCTACGATATAGTCAGCTCGACGTTGACCACTTCGGGAGGACAAAGAGTTGGTAACACCAAAACCCCCGAAGTCCCAAAGTTAATGTGGACCGTGGATCTAAGGATCCTTTGAGATCCCTCATAGCTGTTCGATCGTGGGGACGTGCGTAATTACGTTAAGATCAAGTGAGGGCCCATGTGTCGAGTGACGGCGTTGCCAGGTGTCCCTCTCGGAGTGGCACACACTGGGACCCAAGGGACCCTTGAACATAAGTTATGAGTTGTAGATATATGGGGTCACATAGACACCCTCGGACCGTCAGATTGAGGCTATGGTCGGCCGACGCTGATCGACTTCGGAAGAAAAGAGGAGTGCGTTGAATAAGAACTCCCGAAGGCCGGAGAGCCAGAGTTCATATGATTCGTCCGTCAGCTGAGGACAAGTGTCAGCAGATCTTCCACTTCAGAAGATAGCCACTTCAAAGGAAAGTGGGATCACGCGAGTTAAGAACTCTCGAAGCCCGAACTGCCGAAATAAATCACGACCTTCAATCTATGAGAGGCATGTGTCAGCAGATCGCGGAGCCCAGAAGTGAGAACTCTGGAGGAAAGGAAGTGGAGCATTGACCAAAAGTCATCCAAAGCTACAAGGGTAAGGAATCATCCTAACCGTCCATTGTTAGAACACGTGGGGGCTGGAGATTTACTCTGGCTGAAAGTCACTCTGAAGGAATTAAACAATAAAGGTATGAGAACTCCCAAAGGCCGGAGAGTCAAATTTCATCAAAACCGTTCATTGGAATAGGAAATGTGGTGTGATATCTATTACTTCGGAGGATTGGTACTTCGGAACAAAGAACGCGGAGGAGCAATGAGTGCAAGTCGCCTGAAGCGGGGCAAAGGATGGATGTCGATCATTGATCAGGGAAACACGTGGCGCTCAATCTATACCTCTGGTTATGGAGTAATTCAGAGGAAAAAGGTTTGAGAGTGTTCGAAACTCCTGAACGCCAAAGTCTCGAAGTAGATCACAGTCGTCGATCACGAGGGACGCGTGGCGCTCGATTTGTAACTCTGGGTACGGAGTAATTCGGAGGAAAAAGGCTTGAGAGTGTTTGAAACTCTCGAACGTCGAAGTCCTGAAGTAGATCACAGTCGTCGATCACGAGGGATGTGTGGCACTCAATTTGTAACTCCGAGTACAGAGTACTTCGGGGAGAAAAGACTTTGGAGTGTTCGAAACTCTCGAATGTTGAAGTCTCGAAGTATATCACAGCTGTCGATCACAAGGGACGTGTGGCGCTCGATCTGTAACTCCGGGTACGAAGTACTTTGGGAAGAAAAGAATTTGGAGTGTTCGAAATTCCCGAACGTCGAAGTCCCAGAGTGAATCAGAGCCGTCAAAATATCTGAGGACACACGATGTCAGATTGTGAACTTCAGAGATTTGCAACTCTGGAAGATTCGCGCAGTAGTTGTTTTGACACATGTTGCCTTGGCGTCGGGTCATATCCCACGATCATATGCGAGTATAGATGTATGGAAGAACCTGAGGAGCTCGAGAGAGGATATCTTCCAGCTCTGAGCTCGATTTGGAGCATGGAGACCGTGGCTGGAGAGTTTTGGAAGAGCAGAATGGAATAGAGACCCCGAATGGGGGTTTTGATTCTCTCAAGAAGAACGAATTTTTGATGCCCCGCCATGGGTGTGTTACAAATTGGTATCAGAGCACACAACAACACTTGGCCTGCTTGGGCTCATGCACGAGTCGTATGAAAATATTTTTGGAGAACTTTAAGGGGTAACACCCTATCTTACCGCATTCCTAAGAGGCTTAGAAAACCTCTACCGAAGAGAGGAATGAGATCCTTTACTGTTGATAGATGTTTTGGAAATTGGCAATGTATGTTGCTAATGTTCCCAAATAAAAAAGTTGACTTCACTGTGCAATTGTACACGTTGTTGTATAGTCATAAGATTCGGTTACCAAGGCTAAGGTGAGACTGTGGAGAATATTACCGCCATATATAAATCATCTTCATAAGTTCCTTGAGTAGAAGGATACAGATTTGAAATACAGTTGGGATTTTACCCCAACGATATTGAATCATGCTAGTCTGTGACAAAGGGAGCCTAGCATTTCTTGGGAAATGAAAGTCAATCCTACAAGAATGTGATTATGCTGAAGAACACTAATATTTAAACTAAAATAGCAATGTGAATGGATGAAAAGGATCTGTAGCAGTAATGATTACTGCTTTAATGAAGGGTTAAACCTAGTATATGTGTATAACCCCTCACGATCAGAGGAATGAGTTTGGTGACCATCCCCTGAAAAGGGAGAGCATGCACAACTCTCGAGTTTCAAAGTGAACCGAGAAACAAATTTTGGTTTATGGGTACGAGAATTGTTGGACAGGATTTTTCCAATCAAGCTGATAAACGAAGCTGTAGAAATATAGAGTGATTGAGTGAGAAATCACAACAACCTCCCTTGCTTGGTGGATAGGAAACTAATCTGTCAGAGTTCTTGTGGGAGGAGGAGAGTGGCCTCCATCCCTGGTTGTGCTGAACATAAGTAAGAATTCTAGGTGTAATGGTCAAGACCGATCTTGACCTAAAGATACTCTGGATTTATGAACTAGGATACTTAGTAAGTAACATAATCCGAAATTGCATTTGGGATCTAAGGGAATAGTCCAAAGAGTATTAGACATTAAATTGTTAAAATTAAGATAAAATAGTTGACTAAATGTTGATCCTGAATGTGGTAAGGGGAGTGTTGGGGCACTTCTAGAAGCCCAATGGGTCATATTGACATCCAGTGGTGGATGGTATGGTATCCATATAGATATAGTTGGAAGCTAAATTGGTTGATTTTGTTACCTTGGGCATGGTTACAATTGCCCAGATTGTATTTATAAGTTTGGTAATGTTCCAGGGAGATTGAGGCAAGAGTATTTGCTTGCTATCGTATAAAAAGGGAACATAGTTATGACTATGTCTAATTCAAATTCCATGTGGATGTTGTGTAAATGATTACAAGATCTCAACTGAGATGGAAACTTAGTGTTGAGTATCCCTATGAGGCTTGTCATAAGGATGGAAGCAATATCCTTGGAGGAGGATCTGGAAGTCTGAGATGCCCATGTGCATGCATGACATGAAAAGGGTGCAAGCAATGAGCTTGCAGATGCATGTTGAGTTAGGTTTGTGAGTGTTTACGCTTGAGTGCATGTATTTAATGTATTGTGAAGATTCTTGATATGAATCCTGATAGTAATACCAGTTATGTATGAATGATATTAAATATGAAAGAGTAAATGAGTAAGGATTGTCTTTGTCAAGATAAGAGACAAATGATTATGCCTTGAGGATCACATAAGAATGAGTTTGAACATTCATGAGTTGATTAATTTTAGAATAGAGATGTATGTAGACTGTGAAATATACCCATGGCAGCTACACACAGACTTTTGAATATGCATATGGTTAAGTACATCATGGATGTAAGTTAACAAAACCAGAATACCTATGGATACATAATTTGCACGACAAAGATGGATGTTTATATTCCTTATGGAATATTTGGTAAACAACTAAAGCTAACTCAAGGTTGAGTCCATCACAAATAGTGATGGACATGCAATAAGGAAGTTGCATGTCGAGGGAGTTCCTTGTGGAAGAACTGTGTGAAAAATCTGTCACGAGGACATAGTCACAACCTTAACAATTGTTGAGAATTAAGCAGTGAGATACAAGATTATATATATATATATATATATATATA